>CM050421.1:18232619-18422619 GCA_027564155.1 Gymnocypris eckloni scoliostomus | reverse complement strand
TTAGTATTATATATATATATATATATATATATATATATATATATATATACAAATATATTCCAATGACAGTTCAATCTGTTTATGCCGCAAATGTGCTGTCGGCTGACCATGTTCGGAGTAATAGACCAAAAAAACTAATATTCTCACTATTTTGGAATCGGAGAAGGAGAAAATGCTCTGTAAAGGTGGAAAAAACAAATAACCTGAATGAGATGACTGCAGTATTGTAGATGAACAACAATGGCCGTGTCAAGGTTCTCGTTTCCTGTGGTGAGAGGCAACGGGCTGCCGGCCACACTGTTCCCCACACCAGTGTCCTCTGTGAGGGCTTCACTCAGGTGGCCTCTTGCTTCTGGATGTTGACCTGACCTGTTGAACATGTGAGACATACTGTCACCACCAGAGGACACTACACGATCACAACTACCGAGGCCATGTAGTTGAGTTCCTCAGAGAAACCTGATCACCGAAGGGTTTAATGTCCAACTCACCCGATTCCCTCTGACTCCATGTCAAAGAAGACAGTGCGTGAGAGGGTGGCGGCATCATCTCCTGTGTCATCGTCATCAAAGTCAGAGGTGTTGAGGAAATCGAAACTTTCCAGAGCGCTCTCCACTGTCAAACTGAGGCTGGATGAACGGCTCCTAAGAGCAGGTACCCGACACTGAGGAGAAACAACAACCTTCATTCAAGACTGAGATCATCTGAGACAAGGGGCTTGTTTACACATTCCAATTAGTTGCTTTTCAATGATTTTCTACAGAGTCTTCTGTGTGCTTAAGATGTGTTCTTTTCATTTTACTAGTTATCGTAAGGGTTTTTGCATTGTTTTCATTTTAGTTTTAGTATAGCATTATAATACCATGCATATTTGTACTTTTTTATTTAAAGGAGAAACCAATCCAACATACAGTATAGTTCACATTTGAAGTTTTTCAGTTGGAGTGTTTATTTTCATCTAAAAATATGGCATGCGGTTGCTTCAAACAATGGTATAAACATAATTGAATGTATATTAATCAAATAATATATACATTGGCCCCTATATGAATTTGTAACTGAAATGAAAATGTATCGATAATACAGGAAAGAATGACTATAAAATGTACTCACATAATCTAACTCTAATAAATAATATGATTAATTGGGTGCTTAATTAATTTAAATCACGAACTGTCCTGGAGTTTAGCTCCAACTTGCCTCAACACACCTGCTGGTAAGTTTTCTAGTGTGCCTAGTAAGACCTTGATTAGCTGGTTCTATAAAATGTATATAGTATATGTGTGTGTGTTATCTGAAGACCAAAGTGCAACTAATGTTGTCAGATTGATCATTTTATAATGTTAAAAATGAGTTGATGTTTGAGTATTATTATTTTTCCTGTGGTATTGAGTATCGTATACTTTTAGTGGTATCGTTACCGACTAGGGCTGCACGATTATGACAAAAATCATAATTGTCTATTATTCCCTTGAAATTGTCATTGCGAATATTATTTACGATCATCACAATTTACATTGAATTATGTTTATACAATTATTTGAAGCAACCACATGCCATATTTTTAGATAAATAAACAATCTGAAAACTCTAACTGAAAAACTTCTATAGTATTACGCCTCAAATATGAACTATACATGTGATTGGATTCTTCTTTAAATAAAAAAGTAAAAATACACATGGCTACACTAAAACTAAAATTAAAACAATGCAAAAACCATTAAGATAACTTGGAGAAAGAAAATCAAACATCTTAAGCACACAGAATAACATAAGTGGATTTTGAACGATTAATTGCTGTTTTGAACGATGACGTAATTGTGGCATCCGTAATTGTAATTGCGATTATAGATTCAATTAATTGTGCAACCCTAGTACTGACTACTTTTTGCTATCGTGACATCCCTACTACATTCGTCATGTTGCTATTGTCATGCGACCTACCAGCATCAGTTGCGCTGCTTTACTGCTATTCACAACTTCTCTCATATGACCTCATTGGATCGTAAAGTGTCAGATGCACACTTCAGAACCAGAAATAGTAGGTCATTCAGTGACTTTTGGCATACTGTTTTATGAATACTATGAATTTGGACATACTACTCTGTCCACATGCTATATATACTAAGGAAGTATTCAATTTTGGATGTAGCCTTGATCTCAAGACCAAGAGTCCAAATGTTCCTGAATCCATGACAAGACCAATATCACGAAAATATGGTCTTGGATTTGGACTCAAGACCAAATCTACCCTCAAGTCTTACAAAACTGTGGATTATCTCTATGGATTATCTGAACCCTAGACCGCCCTTTTCTTGCTAACCATGGTTCTTTGGTATCTAAGTTCATGCTAATAAAATGAACCAAGCTTTATGATCAAACAAACTCAGGTCTGCTTCAAAATTTCAACAGTAACTCTTCTAATTACAGATCACAGAAAACTCATTCACCTTAAGCAGGTCTTCGAGTCTCATGACCTCCTGCTCCAAGTCCTGCAGCTCCACGCAGCGCTGGCCTAAGCTCTCCAGCCGCAGGAGCAGGGACTGAATGGCTTCCTCCAGGCTGCTCTCCTGGAAGGTCCTGCTGCTCTCTCCAGACCAGCTCACAGTGCTGGTCTCGGGTAGCATGTCAGAGGAGGTGAGCCTCCTCACCAGCTGCCTGGTCAGACTGCCTTCCTCGCCGTCCAGCTCCACTGGCTTCAGCTCCAGGGCTTCATCAGCCATGTTGGGCTCCAAGAACACCACATCCTCAGGTCCCACCATAGACAGCTGACTCTCGGAGCACAGTGAGTGGGCCGCCGAGCCTGTGCCGTGCCCCTGGGCCTCAGCCTGGTCCCAATCCAGGTCTGGATCGCTGACGCTGACACTGCTGCAGTCTTCCTCCACACACTCCTCCTCAACCGGCTGGTCCTCAGAGGCTGGAGCCAGTTCAGAGGGAGGGTCCGTCTCAGGGGGCGTGACTGTGATCTCAGGGTTTGACTGGACGGGGGCGGGGCTTGAGGTGGACGTGTCAGAGAAGGTGAAGGACAGGCGCTTGCATTCGGCCACACCGCAGCCTCCGTTCTCGAAGACGTCGTCTGGTAAAGTGGACTGTTTAATGGAAAGAGAAAGAAAATGTTGTAAATATGGCTCCCTGATGTCATTTATTCCTATCAGCACTATTATCTACAGTAGTTTTAGTGATCTAAAGATGCAAACAATATTTTCTGTCCAAAAGTCAAGCACACTAAAGAGCAGCAGAACAATGAAAAACTTTTTAACACAGGGCTTCCCAAATGTTTTGTCAGCCAAAACTGTTTGACCTAAAACACTGACCTGACTTCTAAGTTAATATTTTAACAACAAATTTGCATGTTCTCCTTTCTCTGTTAAATACACCACTATTCAAATGTTTGGGTAATTATTTTCTATAATGAAATTATAGAAATTATGCATTAAATTGATCAAATGTGACAGTGAAGACGTTACAAATGCAGTTCTTTTAAACGGTCTATTCATCAGAGAACCCTGATAAAACTCCTTTTTTAACATTGATGTTTCTGGAGCAGCAAATCAGCATATTAGAATGATGTAAGTAATGAAGTAATGATGCGGAAAATAAATCAAATTAAAACATATTCAAATAGAAAACGGTTTTAAATTATAATAATATTTCACAATATTACAGTTTTTTTCTGTATTTTTGATCAAATGTAGTCTTGGTCAGCATAAGAGACTTCTTACAAAAACTTTTTAGTGTCTTTTTCTTTTAATCGTGTTTATTTTAAAATGAAGTAAAATGGCTTTTCATCAACTCAGGAACCTGCTGGGCAGTTCCGTCTTTTGGGAAACCCTGGTTTAACATATCCAAATGTTCTTTCCAGGAAGTTGGGGTGGGACAACCCACAGTCTGTTCATTGACCACATACTACACATAAAACTGGAAAGCAATTGTGAAAACTACAACCTTTGCTTAAAATAAACTAGGCTGATCATTTGTGCACTTGTGATTTGTCAAAGTTTACATATGAGTGGCTTAAACGTAACTTTAAGATGGTCTATTTCATTAGGTAGGGGGTTCTTGGTCAGATTTTCATTTACTGTAACTGAACAAAAAAATTGTATATGCTCCTGTGGATAAGATTAGTCGATATTTTAAGTCCATCTTCCTAGAAGAAAATGTCTGCTAAATTTGTTGTTGTTATTTGCACACAAAATGACTCAAAGCTAACATGAACTCTCCCGTTAGGAGTCACCACAGTGGAATAATCCACACAAAAGCTAACATGAACTAAAAGCCACAAATTTTATTTATTTTACTTTAAACATAATATTGTAGAATACGAGTGAGAAGAAACGTGTGTGTTTGTGGGTTAAAAAGCAGAACACGCAAGCAAAGAAAAGAGCCACACGCAGATTTCACTCAGAAGGGCAGGGCACATAGTGACCTGACTCACGTAGACCTCCAGACTGGACCTTGAGCGAGGTCTCAGCGCAGCCAGATCGCCAAAAGAGCGACTGCGTCTGAGTTTCTCTAAGAACGTCTCTCGGAGCGTGTGCAAGAATGAGAGACGCTGACCCTCCCACCGCCGAGGATGCCACTTCTTTGCCATTGACACACACACACACGCAAGTACACACAACAACCATGATGCATATGGTGCCACAGATTGAATACAATTCATTAGTACAGCAGCACAGACTAATCATGAACATTCACACAAAAGATGCAAGTGCATTCAATATTCGATACACACAAAATAATAAACACTGAACACAGAACAGCTAGCCAGACTCAGTAGTGTTATATTTAATTTAGTACTCCGCTTTTAAGATAGGAAATGTGATGGTGTGATCAAACACCTGATTTGAAAACCTCAATATCCTGTCTCATACTGTATGTACACCCTTGTGAAAAAGTTGTGTGCTCAACTGTATTGAATGTGCACTTCAAATATTATAATTATACTATTAACTGTAATTGCAGATAATAAAACATTAATGAAATAAAAGGCCAATTAAGTTTGCACTTAAGTGACTTCACTTAAGAGAATTTACACTTCCGTTAATGTATTTCTTAACACACTTAAGTATACTTTTAAAAAGTGCAATGTTAAGTAAAATGTTTTACTATAAAAGTACATTTTAAATCAATATATTTTAATAATCTTTTATCATGGCAGCACATGTAAAGTACTTGTTTATATTTTTAGTGTTTTGATATTACATATAAAGTTAGTATATTTAAAATGTTCTAAATAGCACATTTATCACAACAAATGTGTAATTACAAATATATTTAAATACATAGAAGATTCTATAAAAATGACATCAACGTATATGATAATTTACCATAACTGCTTGTCAGTACATCAACAGCTCAAAGACAATATAGGTAATTGTGAAATTTTATATAAAGCTGTATACATGTTCTTTTCATTTTAAACAACAAGCAGTTAAGTGTCTTAAAACATTTAGTGCACACTTAACTATATTCTTTTATTTCTGTACTCATTTTTGTAAGTATGCTCAAGAGTAATTTTTAACAAGGGCAGGATTTAAGTGTGTAATGATGCAGCTGGTGACAGCAGCAGGACTTTTAAACCGAACTGAGAGGATTTTTCAGAGTTGCACTCACAAAGAAAGACGTGTCCTGGAAAGTGGGCGTCTCGGGTGTGCCTTGGCTGTACACTGAAACTCGTCTCTGAAGGGCGGTGGCTTTACTCACGTTTCCTGAGGACAGTGTCAAATCCTCCACGTCAAACGGACTGTAAAAACAAGACAGAGATGCATTCATGCACAGCAATCTAATATCAGACTAAAGTATTTAATGAAAGAAAACAAAAAATATAGCATATAGCATAAAACATATGTATTAACTGTTAGGCTGAATTAATTCCGTGTGACTTCCATGAATGTCCTGAGGAGGGCAGTGTATATCATCACTTTCATTTACTGTGGCTGAAACGCCACACTTCTTATCTTGTTTTATTAGATAAATTAACTTACAACCAGGCGACCTCCAGGTTCAGTTTAATGGTTCCCAGGTCGTTGACGTCTACTGCTACCACCTGAGGCATAGCGGTGAACAGGTCCTTGGTTTCACAGATCACACTCCCCACTAAGATGTGAGTGGCCAACCCCTTTAACTCCGTCACCTAGTAGAATAAAGATAACCAATTGAGAATTGTCGATTCAGAAATGTTTCATTCAAAATAAATGAATAGCTTTCCTTAAAGGAATATGTTTTTCTTGCATTCATCAAGGATCTGATTAAATATTCAAGATTAAGGGGACGACATGTAACATTTGAGGAATCAATGTTGATCAATATTGAGAGGATGAGTCTTTTTGAATGTCTTTGGTGGTTACAACCCACATGTCACTGTCAGAACTAGCCACATTGTTTCATGGATGACTGTGTGGACTGGAGCCCACCTTGATGTTGATGAGGTCTGTAATGAGGGGCATGAAGATCATCTCCTCTCCATCCCAACTCTGCTTGGAGTTCGTTTCGATCTTCCCCTTCAGTTTCCACCGCTGTCGGCCGTATCTCATGAAAATCTGCCAGAAAAAGAAAGAGGCAAAAATAACTAAATTAGTCAGATTTAGGAAAACGCTGCCAAAACAATATCACATAGTTGTTAATAGAGCAGTAAAGCAATGGGAGTTTCAGTGTTTAGTTTTATACAGCCTTGCAAAACCTAATTGGGTTTGGTGGGTGTATGTTCTTGTGGATCAGAAGAGAAAATGTTGCTAGGAGAGCTGTGATTACGAATAAACTGGATTTACTTGGCAGAACAGCAGGCAATTACTACAAGCGTTTAGTAATTTGATAGAAGACAGATGCATCTGGCTTTATTACAGAAAAAAAAACAATGCATGAATATCAGTATGTTCTGAAAGAACATCCGTTTTTTGATTTTCCAAAAACTCACCTCATACTGATCGCCGGGACAAAGCCTGGCAAAACCAGCCAATCCTGAGACAGGGAGCAAAGGAGTTGGAAAAATGTGTAATTTAAATACAACAAATATTTTATAGATTTTTTTCACATTTTTGTGGAAAAATCCTGTACCTTTCATTTTGATATGAAACTCTCCCAACAGGTTTTCCAGCTCGGCCTCAAAAGTGCTCATGTTCTGAGGAGATGGGAAGACATGGTAATATGCATGACAGGTGAAATTAGATATTTGATTGGCCATAAACATTTCTTACTGGTAATATTTCAGTATAGGGACCAATATTCACTAGTAGTTGCTTATTAGCATGCATATCATTAACCGCTGTTTCTTAGTACTTATAAAGCACATATTCTGCATGACCATAATCTACATCCCTAATACTACCAATACCTAAACCTAACAACTTCCTTACTACTATTAATAAACAGCAAATTGGGAGTTTATTGAGACAATGTCATAGTTTGTTAATAGCAAGATTTGGACCTTAATATAAAGTCTGACCGAACTATTTCTACTAAACAGTAATCTGCATTATTGTTATTCAATAAATTAAAAATATCTATTATATATTGATTATTATATAATGCAATTATTGTAGGCAGTTTGTTTGCCTATGTTATGTATAATTCTAATTACATTAGATATAACTGTAGCAAATGCTTAAAGACAAATTGTTGTTTTGTTCCTCATATTTTAGTTCTTTATTGCAAGAAATATTTCACATACACTTCTGTTTGCTGTCTTTGATTCTCACCAAGCCTACATTTATTTGATCAAATAAAAACAAAATTGTGAAATATTATACAAAATTTAATTGTATTCATATATTTTATACAATAATACTGCTATATTTATTTTATGATGGCAAAGCTGAATTTAATTTCTTATTATTATTAAAGCTGAAAGAGAGTTTTTGTGGAAAGTGACACATTTTTCCAAGAATCTTTGATGAATAAAAGTTGTAAAAGAACAGCATTTATTTAAAATAGAAATATTTTGCATCACTATGCATGACTTTACTGTCACTTTTGATCAATTCAATGCATACTTGCTGAATACAAGTATAAAAAACTAAACAAAAAAAAAGAAGAACCATCAATGCATATACACATCTCATACATACTCAGCGTCTTAGTAATGCCAACAGTCAAAAATGTCTGTGTCGGAAATAGTTCCACCTTTAAAAGCTCATCTTGAGTGTCTTATGTAAATGCCTTCTCAGATACAGCTTAACCCGAAACCAGCCTAATTACACAGACCAATTAGTCGATTAGTCATTCAGACAATCCACACTCTAGTTGATTTAGAACATGTACTCTGCTGCAGTGTGAACAAAGCGATAAAAAATGGCCAACTGGTCAGACAAGCAAGCATTAATAATGTACCTCTGTATACTCTTTGTATCTGCGGTTGACCTCCGCCAGGCTCTCACGTGTGCCTTTAGTGGAGGGTGAAGCAGTGAAGGCCTGCTTCATCTTACTGGCGCCATCACGCAACCTTCTCTGAATACAAAAGCCCTCGTACAGCTCATCGACCTGTAAACACACACACACACAGCATGGGCGCACAGACTTATATTACACAAAACAGCACTGCACACGCTCACGCATGCTAGCGCTCACTAAAGATTGCATAAATGCTAGCTTTGATGTCTAAAGTGCTAGCAAACATCATTACAGAGCCCTGGGGGTCCCCATTTAGCAGAGAAACGTGGCTTTTACAATCTACTGTAACGTTCTGTCAGCACAATGGAGCGGCGTACTGTACCAAGCACTGAAAATGAATTTGAACACTTCAAAAGCAAACACAAAATGATGCGGCTCAACAGCCCCGGGGACAATAGTAATGCCATACTTCTGTGACAGACGAGCAGCTCAGAGCCACGGCCTTTATCATGGAAATGCACATTTAGCACATTCACAACTCAGTGAACACTGACCGGCTCAAATTAGCTATGCTAATCCTGCCAGCGCCGAAAAGAGAGTGATTGAGGGGGATGGAGAGATAGCAAGAGGGGCAAAATAAGGATGCGGAGATGGACCGCGAGTGACAGAAACAAGTGAGCCGAAAGAACAGAGAATGATGGGGGAGAGTTAATAGAGCCGGCAGGACGAGTTTCTTGCAGTGATGTTTTTTAAAGCTGTTATTTTAAGCTTTTATTCAACTTGACATTAAAACGGTTTCTTTTCGAGTCTTCGATTACTCCAGTCTTCAGTGTCACTTGATCCTTCAGAAATCATTCTAATATGCTGAATTGGGACCTTATAAACATTTCTTGTTATCATCAATGTTAAAAACAGTTAATATTTTTGTGGAAACAGTAATACATTTTTTCGATTATTTGATGAATAGAAACGTCAAATATAAATCTTTAGTAACATTATAAAAGTTTTTACTGTCAATTTTGATTACTTTAATGCATCCTTATGAATAAACGTATTACTTCACTCCATAAAACATGAACAGCAGTATATATATATATATATATATATATATATATATATATATATATATATATATATATATATATATATATATATATATATATATATATATATATATATATATATATATATATATATATATATATATATATATATATATATATATAAGTAAAATCTGTTGAACTCTTTGGATGGCAGCTGCCGTTTACAGAACTCTTAATCCGGTTAATGTGAATCCATAAAGTGCAGGGAAAGTTGTTTTATTATTTAATTATTGCTTATTTGAGTTCCAGCAGTGTATTTTGATTCAGTTTAAGTAAATACAGAATGTGTTTTTGTGGTAATGAAATCAGAATGCTCATTACTATACTTGTTACTCGTTTCATGAGTTTTAACAAGCAAACTGCCTACAATGTGTGTGTGTGTGTGTGTGTGTGTGTGTGTGTGTGTGTGTATATGTATATATATGTATATATATATATATATATATATATATATATATATATATATATATATATATATATATATATATATGTATATATATATATATACATATATACATACACACACACACACACACACACACACATACGATTATGCTGACGCATCATTTACTGACGCAATCCGCCATCCAATCTGCTAAGAAATTGCTCACCTGACAAATCAATCATTGACTACGTTTACATGGACATCAGTCATCTATTTATTTACCTTATTCTGAATAAGCCAATATTATGATTAAGGTGTTTACATGAGTTGCTTTTAGAATAATCCTTTCATGTTCCCGTTTTATATGTTATAGTGCATAGATCGATTAATGGCATGCGTCAATACGTCACCACGTGACGCCATCTCCAGAATTTCACGTATAAACATATATCAAATCAAATCAAATCACTTTTATTGTCACATCACCACAGCACAAGTGCCTTGGTGAGTGAAATTCTTATGAGCGTGCTCCAGACAGTGCAGAAAAACAACAGACACTTTACCTATGGACAGACAGTGCAAAAAAACAACAGACAATTTACATATGGACAGACAGTGCAAAACTGCACTGGAGCATTTACAGTGCTCCAGACAGTGCAAAAACAACAACAGCAATTTACATATGGACAGACAGTGCAAAAAGCAACAGCAATTTACATATGGACAGTACATATTTACAGACTGTACAGAAGACAATGTGCAAAATACACATACATATACTCAGTACACATAGTGTACTATAAAGACATACTTAATTATCAACGACACATTATACACCGTATGGGCACATCTGCATTATGTACAGTATCTATACATAATGTAGTCTATGCATAGTAATAATGTGAGGTGCAACAGATTATAAATTAACAGCAGATTGGTTGGTTGAGCAGCAGATAGATGTGCAAAGGTGCAACAGATTATGCATATGCAGTGTCGTGATGTGCATTGTATGGTGTCCAGTGATAGCAGATAGGTTGTGATTAGTGCAGTGTGTGCGTGTAGTCCAGTTGAACGGGTGTTAAAGTGCAGTGCATGGCATGTTGTGTGAGTGGGAGTGTGATGTAGGTGAGTTATTTGTGACTGTTCATTAGCCTGATAGCCTGAGGGAAAAAGCTGTCCCTCAGTCGGCTAGTGCGGGATCGGATGCTGCGGAAACGTCGCCCTGAGGGCAGCAGAGAGAGCAGTCTGTGGGACGGGTGGCTAGAGTCTTTGATAATCCTCCGGGCTTTCCTTGTACACCGCATGGTGTAGATATCCTGGAGGGAGGGAAGCTCACCTCCAACAATGTGGCGGGCAGTTCGCATGACCCTTTGCAGAGCCCTGCGGTTGCCAGCGGTGCTGTTTCCAAACCAGGCGGTGATACAGCTGGTCAGGATGCTCTCCACAGTGCAGGTGTAGAAGGACCTGAGGATTCTGGGGCTCATTCCAAACTTCCTCAGCCGTCTCACGAAGAAGAGACGCTGATGTGCCTTCTTCAGCACTGCATCTGTGTGAGCAGACCATGTGAGATCCTCAGTGATGTGAACGCCGAGGAACTTAAAGCTGCTCACCCGCTCCACAGGTGTCTTGTCGATGGTGATGGGTGTGTGTTCTCTGCTCTGTCTCCTGTAATCCACCACCAGCTCCTTGGTCTTGTCGATGTTGAGTGAGAGGTGGTTCTCCTGACACCATTTAGTCAGGGTACTCACCTCCTCTCTGTAGGCCGTCTCATCGTTGTCGGTGATCAGGCCTATCACCGCTGTGTCATCAGCAAATTTGACGATGACATTGGAGCTGTGTGTAGCTGTACAGTCGTGTGTGTACAGGGAGTACAGGAGTGGGCTGAGGACGCAACCCTGCGGTGCACCAGTGTTGAGGATCAGGGGGGATGATGTGTTGTTGCCCATTCTGACCACCTGACTTCTGCCTGTCAGGAAGTCCAGGATCCAGCTGCACAGAGATCTGTTCAGTCCTAGAGTCTGGAGCTTCGCAACCAGTGTGGCAGGCACTATAGTGTTAAATGCTGAACTATAATCCACGAACAGCATCCTCACATAGGTGTTTTTATTTTCCAGGTGGGAGAGAGCAGTGTGCAGGGTGAAGGCAATAGCATCGTCTGTGGAACGGTTACTGCGGTATGCAAATTGTAGTGGGTCCAGTGAAGCAGGCAGCACAGAGCAGATGTAGTCTCTGACCAGCTTCTCAAAACACTTGCTGAAAATGGGGGTCAGAGCAACGGGCCTCCAGTCATTCAAGCATGTGATTTTGTTTTTCTTTGGTATGGTCACAATGATGGATTTTTGAAGCATGAGGGAACCACAAACAGAGAGAGGGACAGATTGAAAATATCTGTAAAACCCCGCTAGCTGGAAAGCGCATGCTTTGAGCACACGGCCTGGTATACCATCTGGGCCTCACGGCTTTACGGATGTTCACCCGTTTGAAGGATCGGGTTACATCCGCGACAGAAAGGGTGAGTGGACTGACCTCTTCTGCGGCAGCAGCCGGCAGCGCCTCTGTGTGTGCGGTGTTATCAGCCTCGAACCGAGCATAAAAGGTGTTGAGCTCGTCCGGTAGAGAGGCGGCAATGTTCACAGTAGCCGGTTTATTCCCTTTAAAGCCTGTGATGTTGTTGATGCCCTGCCACATGCTTCTTGTTATTGTTGTTGAAGTGTTCTTCAACTTTGTTTTTATAAGTTCGTTTGGATGCTTTGATGGATCTCCTGAGATCGTAACTGGCTTGTTTCCGATCGTCAGTGTTTCCGGATTTAAAGGCAGATGTCCGCGCTGACAAGGCTGATCGAACATCGCTGTTAAACCACGGTTTTTGGTTGGGGTAGATCCGGATTGTTTTGGTCGGAACTACATCGCCTATACACTTCCTGATGAAACACGTGACCGTATCTGAATACGCCTCTATGTCGCCTTCAGACGCTGCCCGGAACATGTCCCAGTCCACGTGATCAAAACAGTCCTGTAGTATAGCGTCCGATTGGTCAGACCAGCAATGAACTGTCCTGAGAGCGGGTGCTTCACGCTTCAGTTTCTGCCTATAAGCGGGAGGGCGGGGAGGGACTTGTATGCGTCCCGGAAGGGGAGTAACAGTGGTCGAGTGTGCGATCTCCACGCGCGTGTTGATGGTGACGTGTTGAAAGTATTTTGGAGCTATTGTTCTGAAGTTGGCTTTATTAAAGTCCCTGTGACAACAAAAGCTGCATCTGCGCGCGGTTTCCTGCTCACTTATATTCCTGTACAGTTCCTTGAGTGCCTGGTCTGTGTTGGCTTGGGGGGGGATATAAACAGCCGTGATTATGATCGCTGTAAATTCCCTCGGTAGCCAGAATGGTCGACACAGAAGCATATGAAATTCCAGATCAGGGGAGCAGAAGGATTTAATAGAGTGTATGTTCCTTTCATCACACCACGAGTTGTTAATATAGAAACACACACCTCCACCTCTGCTTTTCCCTGTGAGCTCCTTTGTTCTATCCGAGCGGTGCACGGAGAAGCCCGTGAGCTCGATGGCTGAGTCTGGAACAATAGCAGACATCCAGGTTTCTGTGACGCAAATAACACAGCAGTCCCTTGTTTCTCGTTGGTATGAGAAGCGCGCGCGCAGTTCACAGAGTTTGTTATCCAGTGACTGAACGTTGGCCAGTAAAATGGTTGGAAGAGGAGGTCGGAAAGCACGGCGTCTCAATCTGATGAGAACGCCAGCTCTTTTCCTCGCTGGGCGGGCGTTTCCTCGATTTCGCAACCCACACAAAGGGCTCCGATACCGTGTCTGTGAACAGTCCACCGGCATTCAGAAACTCAAAGTCCGGTTTGCGTTGCGCGACGGAGGAACCAATGTTCAAAAGTGTGTCTCTATCGTAGACAGCTATACTAACAACATCTAACACGTAAAAAAAAAAAAAATAAAACATACGAAAAACTGCAAAGTTTTCCCGGAGCACGCAACACGGCTGCCATCCTCGGCGCCATCTTGCCATATCTAGCCATATCTTGCCATATCTATAGTTTGTCTTCGTGATGATGCCATATACCGTTTTTTGGGTATTTAATTTTTTATTTTATGAAAGCTTCAAGCGCAGTTAATTATCTGTACGAGCATACAGACGATGGCGGTGTTGAAGCCTTTTTATTTGCTGTAAAACTGCCGTGTGTATCCTGTCGCAAAATGCGGCCAAAAGTCCTACACGACGGTGATAGTTTGATTAGAGTAATTTATGCTGATTTGTGTAGTCCTTATATCTACATGTGTTGTTGTCCGTATGCCCCTTGTTAATTTTCAAATATTGTAATGTTTATAAAAAAAAAAAAAAAAAGTTTGATTAAAGTCCGCATGAACCGGAAGTTTGCGACTGTTTTTACTTCCGTATTGTGATGTACTTCCGAGAGAAACAGAATATTGAATGGGGAAAATTGAGGGCATGGCTTGTTTTTTTCTACGACGAATTGATTGGATGTAGTAAAGTAGGCGTTTCATTCAAACATGAACACTGACAGTTGGAGGGGCGTGGTTAAGGATGTCACGCTCATGCCCAAGCCGTCAAACTGATGTCATCAGAGAAGGCCCATCGTTTTAGAGGGGAGGAGCCTTTTCAGATTTGAATGAAAGATTATGAAGGCAAACAATATTTTTTGCATGTATGAATTATTCACCACAAAAATAGCAAAATAACAAACAAAATAAATATAGTCCATTTTGATTTCACATGGACTTTAAGGTGTTTACATGTCTGTACTCCACTTCAATAATGCGACTAAAATAGGAATAATCCAGATGTCTTCAATTTGGGTTTACTTCGATTATGACTTTAGGATTAAGGTAATCAAAAATCGCAGTTTACATGGTAGACTTCTAATCAGAGTATTGTCATAATCGTATTAAAATCGGAGTATTGATGTCCATGTAAACGTACATGGAAAATTTTGTATGGTTGTAGCCTATTCCATGCTTTTTCGGCGTCAGAAATGTTATGGCAATTTGCCTATGCTGCCGTCATGTTCTACTCGCCGTATCTGGAAGAGGGTAAGGAGCAGAGACTGGTGGCAGCTAGCTGTGTTGTCCCCAGAATGGGATGCTTTTTCCCCCGCCATCGTTTCTAATCTGCATATTATTAATCACTGTTGCCAACTCTCGCGAGACAAATAAGCAACCGCAGCTTCAAAAACAAGCCCAATATTTTTTTTATGATTTATTATCATCAATATTATTTATCATCAATTATTTATTACCAATAAATGAGCCTGCAACATATTAAAGTGAAACCACTTTTATCTGAAAAGCAAAAACAGAAGCTATTTTACAAAAATTTGCAAACTGCAACAAAAGTAGGAACAAAACTAATTTCCAAATCACCTGTGAGCAGAATATGATTGGAGAGAGTGGTATTATTTGTTTTAATTAATTATAAAGAATTTCAAGCACCACAAAACTGCTCGTCCCCACAGCCATGTACAGCGGGAAAGTGCTTTATTTTGAGGTCAAAAACTTTTTTCTACCATTTAAAATAAAATAATCTATACATACTATCAAATATCCTAAATGACAAAAAACTTATTGCACTGGTTGGCTATTGACTGCAAGCAGACAGAGTTTCAATCAATGCATTGGAGAATACAGCGAACATAAACAAAGAAAATAAGTTGCTTGTCAGATTGTCCTAACAAGCACCCATTTAAAAAAAATAAGCCCAAAAAACCACAACCAGCGACCAAGTATTTTTCTTTACAAAAAAAAGAAGTCACGTATAATACGCGGACTTGGCAACTGTGATTATTATAGGTGCGTGTCACGTCATTCATGTATGTCACAAGCGCATGCGCACTTTGATCAGAGCGGCAATACTGCGAGTGTTTATATGCCTGTATATGTGACCACAAAACCAGTCTTAAGTGTCAATTTTTCAAAATTGAGATTTATACATCATCTGAAAGCTGATGATAAATAAGCCTCCCATTGATGTATTGTCTGTTAGGATCAGACAATATTTGGCTGAGATACACCTATTTGAAAATCTGGAATCTGAGGGTGCAAAAAAAAAAAAAATCAAAATATTGAGAAAATCACCATTAAAGTTCTCCAAATTAAATTCTTAGCAATTCAAATTACTCATCAAAAATGAATTTTTGATACATTTATGGTAAGAAATTGACTAAATATCTTCATGGAACAGGATCTTTACTTAATATCCTTATGAATCAGCGTACGATGTTAATACGATTATGCTAGATTGAAGTATTGCGTTTACATGAGGTAAAGATTAAATCGCAATATTGTCAAAATCTCATTATAATCGCATTAAGGGGGTGCATGTAAACGCACTCACTGACTCAGATGACTCACTTGCTCACTAAATGACATTATTATTAACGTCTGACTCAACACAAGCAGAGAACAGTTACAAAGAGCAGTGTTCAAAATAGGTACATTTAAGTTAAGTTATTGAACCTTAAATCAGTTTAAACCAAGTTAATAGTGTAGCAGAATGGAGTTTCAGAGTTTTGATATAATGGTATTTTAATCAAAAGCGATTATATGTTGGAGAAAATAGAACTGTTGATGTTTAGTAAGATGTTTTCGGGTTTGGGGGGGTTGCCCCCCACTGGAAATACAAAATCTTGAAGGAAACCCTGCTGTGATGCCAAGAATGTGCCCTACTGAGCGCCGCTCTGCGAGGAAGTCTGTATGAAGATTTAATCCATAACTTACAGATTCTCCTCTTATCGGAGAAAACAAAACATACTACTAAATCAAAAGGAAATATTCAAACACATGCATTAGAGGGACGTGAAATATTGATGTGGGGCTTTTTGAAGTCTCTCATTAAGGGGAAAGGGTGAGAAACGGGACAATCTAACCCAATTAGTGTTAGTGGATGGAGTATATTAACTATGCGTATGATGGATGTGCATGTGTGTGCTATGATGTGTGGGGGCTGCTCATGATAAACGACAAACATTAGACACTGCACATGTGGGGATAGAGTGTCTGGACGGTGGTCCTGTGGGTTTAATTACGCTGGAAGACCCCACCCAAGTCTGGAGAACATACACAGACGTACTGCCACCAATCACAGCTCTAATGTGGTACACAGCTGTCTGTTTATTTGACTCCATAAAACCCCTTGTCTGACTCCTCTCATCTGCCATAGCAGCTAAGCAGCATGGAAAATGAATCCCCATAAACGCCCCCAGCCCGGTCCATTCTGGCTGTTGGGTAGGGTCTGATGGATGAATTTTTATGAGCTGCATTTTGACAATAAATACGCCTTTGGAAAAATACAGCTTTTCTTAACTCTAGCTATCAGACTAGTGTCTAATTTAAGGGAATTATCCATTAAATGAAAACAGCATTTTTAGAACCTTGGTAGTTCACTAGATCTCAGGCCATATGATAGCTTTCTATGAGAAAAATACAAAAATGTTAAGGGAAAGTGAATGTAAATTCACCAAAAATGAAAATTCATAATTTATCTATATCATTTTTTACTTACCCTAATGTCATTCCAAACCCATATGACTGTCATTCATCTCCATTCTCCAAAACACAAATTGAGACATTTTTATTGAAACCCAACAGATTTCTATCCCTCCATAAAAAGTCTATTCCACCAAAAAGTTGACATTTCAAAGACTCAAAGTTCACAAACAAATAAATTAAAATCACTTTAAATTGAGCAGTTTAAAATCAAAACAGATTTAATTTAGAGTTTTATTCACAAATTCATAAACATGTATTATTTATTTATTCATATATACTACATAAGCACTAATCAACAAACATATATAAAACATCAAACAGGGCAAACGATAAACAAGAAGCAATAAGGGTTTTTCTGAAATGTCTTGTAAATATGGCTGAGCTTCCGTTTACCATGTCTGATGAGCTCTATGTATGTTTTGTGAACTTTTTGAAGCATGAAATGTGATGGAGCGGAATATTATGTTCCAAAGATAAACGTAAGTCTTGGATTCGGAATGACATGAGTAAATGACAACAGAACTTTGAACCATCCCTTTAAGTCATAATTCACGAAAAACATTTTATTCATCAAATCTCATTGGCACCTCCGCATATTCAATCATGCCTCAACACAATGAATCATGTGACAACATATACGCCAGAACCAATCATTATTGTCACCGTGAGTGCATATGTGAATATTTGATTGTAAATTAAATTTGAGAGCTTACACAATGTCATCCAACCAATTCTCACCATCTTCTCAAATTTACCAAAGGTATCTATGGAATGAGTCTCAACAGGAGTGACTCGTGACTAACAGGATGGTGTGCCGCTATGGTTAGCTATGTCTGTCAGCAGAGGGTTTGGCAGAGCTTTGTGTTTGTTTGACACAGATACAGCAGAAAGAAAGCACTGAGCAATTACAATCGGCTGATACTCTGTCAGACTGATATTGTCGAGGTTAAATATTAATGTCCACTCAATGACCGCTTTCTATCTCATTTGCTGTGCCCACAGCATTTGTTCTCACAGGCAGTGCCCGTGGTGACACAAACAGACGCCTGCGGTGACTGCCATGGTATGATCATTTCCTCTGAACACAAATCTGAACAGTCCTCAAAATATAGTGGCCTCAAAAAGTATTTAGACGCTTGCGCCACTCTTAAATTTATGAATTTCATGAAATAGATAGGTCAGTGATAAATAAGAGTGTCCACAACAAAAAAAGGGCAGATTTAAATAATTTTTTAAAGATTCTAAGTTCTTATAAGTCAACTCTTTGCATTCATGCTGTTTTGTATGCTTTGTAAAAACTTTTCAAGTTTTCAAGAAAAGTTCAAATATGACGTCTAAAGTTGGGCTGTGCAGGCCCGTACACACCGGGATGAATTTTGCGCGCGATATTCGCCGACGTTTAACGCCTCGTGACTAAACAAAGGGCGCCAATGTGAGTGTGCACACCGACGCGAAAAACGCCACGCGTTAAAGCGTCATTTAAAAAAAAACGCCTTGGGTTCGTTTTTTGGGTTTGACACGCCGCGTCAAAAACTATCCGACCAATGAGATTGGCGCTTTTGCTCACGTGTCTGGAGCAGCTAAAGTTACAGTAAAACACAACTTGGGGGCGCTCAAAGACAGTCTTGCTGAGCACACATACATAACGACGAAGAAGATATACACCAAGCAGCGTCTACACTGCCGGGAAGAAATAAGAAGACAAAGAAGATGCAAGGCAAGATAAATGTAGAGCTGCTGGTCTCGTTGGTGTCTGAACACAAAGAACTTTATGACAAACGCGACAGCGACTACAAAAATCTCGATAAAAGAGAAATGGGTATTTCTGTTTTACATTAAGCGCCATCTAATGTCAGGGAATGAATTTGCATGTTCACTCGGCTCATCGTCAGCGAAAATCGCTTGGGTGTGAACACAAAAAACACGTTGAAAACCGCTGGCGAATAACGCGCGCCGATATTCGTCCCGGTGTGTACAGGCCTTTAGTCTGCTAAGCCAAAGATGGCTGTGAAAATGTATCTGCATTGTTAATCCTTTTGATCTGTTTTTTTATCACAAAAATCTAACCTTTCATTGGATAATAATATCATGATTCATTATGAAATAAATGATTTTTTCTCAAATACACGTTGGACAATTATTGACAACTCTAGAAATTCTTATGAGTAAAATATCTCTGAGGTATATTCTCACAATTTTGAGAGTGCTCAGGGTGATTATGAACATGAAATTATCCAGCCATGGCTTTCTGTTTCACAGAAATAAAGATAGGAGGGAAACAAAGCCCAAATTCCCTTAATCATCTATCACAATGAGAAAAAACAAATAATATATTTCTGATGTGCAGCAAAAAATAATTGAGCTTCACAAATTAGTGAAGTTGATTTAAGAAAAGAGCTAGTGCATTGAAAATTCCTATTTCCACCATCAGGGCAATAATTAATAATTTCAATCAACATAAAATGTTATTAAACTGCCTGGAAGAGGATGTGTGTCTATATCATCCTAATGCTTGGTGAGGAGGAGAGTTTGAGTGGCCAATGACTCTCCAAAGACCACAGCTGGAGAATTGCAGAAAATTGTGGAGTCTCGGGGTCAAAAACCTTAAAAAGTATCGTCAAACAGCACCTACATCACATCATCCAAAAACAAACTCCAGCATATTCAGTTATCAGACACGACTGGAACTTCAAATGGGACTGGCCTCTATGGTCAGATGAAACAAAAAAATACTTTTTAAAAGCAAACACTCAAGATGGGTTTGGTGAACACAGGGATAAAAAGTACCCATGTGTACAATGAAATATACTGCTGTGTTTTTGATGTTGTTGGCCTATATTTCTGCTGGAGGTCCTGGACATCTTGTTTAGACACATGGCATCATGGATTCTATCAAATACCAACAAATAAAAAAAATCAATAAGTGACGGACTCTGATAGAAATCTTACAATGGGCCATGTTTGGATCTTCCAACCAGACGATAATCCAAACACAAACCTCAAAAACAACACAAAAATGGGTCACTGAGCACAAAACCAAGCTTCTGCTGTGACCATTCCAGTCCTGTGACCTGAACCCTGTAGAAAACGAGTGAGGTGAACTGAAGAGAGGAAACGCCGTCATGGAGCTGTGAATCTGAATAATCTGGAGTGGTTCTGTATGAAGGAATGGTTTCTGATCTCTCGTCAGGTGTTCTCTAACCTTGTCAAGCATTATAGGAGAAAATTTAGAGCTGTTAAACTGGCAAATAGAAGTTTCAGAAAGAATTGAATAAAAGGGTGCCGTTAATTGTGGCCAATGTGTATTAGAGAAAAACATTTATTTCATAATGATATTTCCCCCCATTTAAAATTCTTATAATCCAATGAAAGGTTAGATTTTTGTGATTTAAAAAGAAAAATATCAAAAGGATTAACAATGCAGATAAATTTTCACAGCCTTCTGTGATCATATTTACCAAGGGTGCTGATATTTTTGGTATTTTGAATAAGTGTTCTCGAAGTTAATTTCATTACAAATATCTTCAACTATATTTTAGTTTACTTTAGTATATTTTATTATAAAGTACGTTATTTCCGCAAGTACTCTTTTTAAATGTATGCTAAAGTGTGCTTCTTTTTCACAAGAGTACATGGACAAGCATTTAGGAAAATGTATAATAAAATATAATATAAATGTGTTAGTGTATTAGTGGTGTGGTGTGTAGGAGTGTGTTGGTGTTGAAAATGATGCATATGGGGCAAACGGTGACATATATGCATTTCTGCAAGAGGCGTTCCTGCTGGGAATGCTTTTGATCTACTTGGGCACGACTTCTTTTTGGTTGACAGCAGAGGTCCAAGGCGCGACTCAACCCAGCCATGCATGCATGTGAGCAGCTGTTTGTCAGCCCTCTGTCCATCGCAAGTGTGCGGTTTCGGATTAGGCCTACTGAGTCAAATAACAAGCCAAGCATACACAGCTGGTCCACACAAACCACAACAACAACAGAAGGAACTAGACCAAGAGTGCACACATACATGCCATATTAATATGCATCACTGTACAATGAGGATATTTTAAATGGACAAAGTGGAAAATCCTCAAGGCACGTATCAGCTGTGATCAGAGGATTTAGACCCCTACTCAGGGGGGATGTCAGAATGATTAAACCGAGATTAAACCTACAATAAATCACTCACATCAAACATATTTGGGGTCCAAAGCCAGATCATAAACTGCAAGCCTTTTGAAACCTCCTCTTGGTGTTGCCTAACTTCCAGGGCAAGCGGGACAACTAAGATTGTGATAAAGTTGATTTTTAAAAGCACAAACCCCTGCTGAGAGTCTGAGGATGTTATCAATGTCTTTTCTGTGAGAGACACATAAAATAATGATTTAATTATAGACATTAGTTTTCCTACAGCCTCTTTATCCACAGCTCTCTCGGCTCAATGTGCTGGATATTATTCTGCTGATGTCTTTCAACAGCGGCTATGGAACTAAAATACAATTGTCAGAGCCATTGGCTGCTTTAAATGATAAGGAATAAAAGACTCTACCTACTAGGAATGAACTTCTTAGAGAAGGTGCTGTGCTCTAGCATGCTAACAGTAATTGTTGACTGTCAACATGTTTAAACCCTCTCTAATAGTTGGGCATCTGAATTCATCCCCTTTAAAGCACCGCCTCTACAGGGAGCTAAGCCCTGCTCCTGGAACAAATCCTCGTCCTTCACCAGTTCATCATGTGTCGTCATGTTATGCTGTCATTAATGCATAATACTATCATGTCATCTATTCAATGAAAAAATATATATAATAATAATAATAATAATATAACTTGTCTTAATCATCTCAGATTTGACAGAACTAATATCCAGCTAATTTAATCTTTTATAACCTGCATACACAATTCTCAGTAATAAAGTAGCAAAAATAGTAATGGGGTAGTAAAATTCTTTAACATGCATTTTTAATATAACTAGAAGTTCTATGCATATTTCTAGTAGAGCTGCAGGTTTCTGGATGAATTAAGAATCACACTATTTTCATCTCAAATATAAATCAGTCTCAAATAGATGTAGAAATAACAAACAAACTGCCCACGCCTGTCCATGAAACAGCTTTGGAGTCAATTGTCCAATTATCTATGGCCCCTTGAAAGAGGTACATATTAAAGAGCTGTAATTCCTTAAACTTTCCTCCAATTTTGATGAGAACACCACTTTAAGCCCATATTCATTGTATAACTGTAACTTGAATGTTTTGGTCAGCAGCCAAAATAATACAAAATTGTGCCTGTGTCCAAATATATATGGACCTGACTGTATGTGTGTGTATATATACAGTGCTCAGTGTAAATGAGTACACCCCTTTGAAAAGTAACATTTTAAACAATATCTCAATGAACACAAAAACATTTTCCAAAATGTTGACAAGACTAAGTTTAATATAACATCTGTTTAACTTACAACATGAAAGTAAGGTTAATAATATAACTTAGAGAACAAAATGTTCAGTTTTACTCAAATTAGGGTGATGCAAAAATGAGTACACCCCACTGAAAGTCTCTGGAGCAAAGCTAAATTTTAGACTACAAATGTCTAATTTAACAAGAATTCAACCACAGGTGAGTCTAATTATTCATTACACAGGTGACAGTTGACTATAAAAGGGTGTTACTTAAAGAAAACCCTTCCCATTTCATGCTGTCAGCAATGGCACCACATGGAAGAGAAATGTCACAAAACCTGAGAAAGAAAATAATTTCTTTACACAAGAAAGGTGAAGGCTACAAGAAGATCAGCAAAGCTTTACTTATCAATCAGAATACTGTAGCAAGCGTGGTACAAACATTTAAAAAGATGGAACTGCAACCATCTCACAGAGACGTCCAGGTCGTCACGGAAGTTAACACCTCGTCAGGGCGTCTTCTGATGAGAAGGGTTGAAGAAAATCGACATGCATGTTCACTGCAGTTATCTAAAGAAGTAGAAAGCCAAACTGGCGTGACTATTTCCCGTGACTCAATACGGCGTACACTGCAGAGGAATGGCATGCATGGGTGCCGTCCAGGAAAGAAGCCTCTCCTGAAGCCCAGGCACAAAAAAGCCCGCCTAGAGTTTGCCAGGGCCCATGCTGACAAAGATGAAGACTACTGGGACTCTATACTCTGGAGTGATGAGACCAAGATAAATGTTTTTGGAACTGATGGCTTCAAAACTGTATGGCGTCGCAAAGGTGAGGAATACAAAGAAAAATGCATGGTGCCTACAGTGAAACATGGTGGTGGCAGTGTCCTTATGTGGGGCTGCATGAGTGCTGCTGGTGTCGGGGAGCTGCATTTCATTGATGGCATCATGAATTCACAAATGTACTGCTCTATACTGAAAGAGAAGATGCTACCATCACTCCGTGCCCTTGGACGTCGTGCACTTTTCCAACATGACAATGATCATAAACCCACATCTAAGGCCACTGTTGGATTTCTGAAGAAGAACAGGGTGAAAGTGATTCAGTGGCCAAGTATGTCTCCTGATCTGAACCCAATCGAACACCTATGGGGAATTCTGAAGAGACAAGTTGAGCATCACTCTCCATCCAGCATCCAATCTCTAAAAGAGGTCATTCTTGAAGAATGGAAAAAGATAGATCTGGCAAAATGTCGCCAACTTGTTCATTCCATGCCTAGAAGACTTGGTGCTGTCATTAAAAATCATGGAGGTCATACAAAGTACTAGATTTTGTAGTTTTTGTTGTGGGGTGTACTCATTTTTGCATCACCCTAATTTGAGTAAAACTGAAAAATGTGTAATCTAAGTTATATTATTAACCTTACTTTTATGTTATAAGTTAAACAGATGTTGTATTAAACGTAGTCTTGTCAACATTTTGGAAATGTTTTTTGTGTTCATTGAGATATTGTTTAAAATGTTACTTTTCAAAGGGGGTGTACTCATTTACGCTGAGCACTGTACACAGTAAATATATAAATAATAATACAAAATATTATTAAAATTATGAAAAAGTGGTTTGAATGCATAAGTCAATGAATCACTCATAAATAGTTTCACTTGTTTCATTACTGGATGAATCAGTAATGTCCTCATTTGTAAGTTGCTTTGGATAAAAGCGTCTGCTAAATGACTAAATAAATAAATCAGCATTTTTGAACGAATCTCTTGAATGAAAGATTCAATGACAAATAAATTTTTTGTAAATTTTTTAAAAAACAATGTAATCAACACAAAAGTAATTTGAAGATCCAATTAATTTAATCGCCATCATAGTGTTTAAATCTGAACTATAAACTTTTATCCTAGTACATCTGTGATAATATGAATGTCTGTAAGACAAAAATAATACTGTGTAATAATAGCTGTTTCTCACCTAAACAAGGTCACTGTCTGCTCTCTGTGTCAGTGGCAGCGTGAACACAGATTTGAATGTTCCGGTATGACTTTCATTTTTTCCAAAGTTAAATAGACACAGACGAATGGTTGTCATGTGAAAATTAGATCACAATCTTTTAACGATTAATTGTGCAGCTCTAATTTCCAGGATGTTATTGAAGTCCTTGTTTCACTCATGTTAATTTTTCCAAAAGATTCAGTCTGAGGAGAAATAGTTGAGATATTAAAGATATCTCATTTGTGATTTTCTTTCCTGTGGGATGTCAAGACTGATGATCCATGCGAACTAAATAGGGCACCACAGATCCGATCAGCTTTGAACATAAACTTTCCCTTCTCATTTCACCAAAATCATACAGAAAATGCATCTCCCCCTATTTAGACATTAACACCCTGGATTGAGCCATCAGAGGTTTGTTCGTCACTCAAGGGAATTGCTTTGACCTAGATCCAGTGGCAACCATAATCATCATAAAACACAGGGGAAAACAAAACACTTCTGCAAGTCACACACAAAATGTTCTTTATAAGAGCAAAACAAAAAAAGAATGATTGAACTGTTTTTTTTTTTAGATCCGTAAACTACCACACAGTTCAGAATGTTCTAGTGAGCTAGCTGAATGTGGGGCTAATTTCAAGTGCGTAGGGCTAATTTGAGCTATGAATTGCACTTCAACAGCCTCAGAGCTCTTACCGTCAGGTTGCCATGGCTACTTCGGGACTAGACGTGCTACTGAGTTGCCAATGAGCACTTGTAGTTTACAGCAGACACCTACCTGTAATGTCACTAAAACACACTGAAAGAAGGGGACACAGCAGGACTCCAGACACTGGAGAATGTCAAACCGGGGGACTCGAAATGAGTCAAGACATTCATTGGAAAACCCGAAACCCTCTCAGAAAAAAATACAATAATTTGTGCTTGTTGTACTGCCTTCACTTTTTCCAATCTATAAAACAGACAACGAATGCACACAAATATATAAGCAAAAAATGACCTTGCTCATGTGGAACTCCAGTCGTCGCATGTATCGCTCTATGGTCTTGATTTGCTAAGAAGCAAGAAGAGAAAATGTCAAAGTTATTCACTGAAAATGAAAAGGCCAAAGAGAAGAACGTTTTTCAAACAGGGATGAGTCCAAGTTCAGATTCCCTAATTTTCTACAACACCTGCGGTGATTATAGTTTCGCAATAATGGATCACTGCTGCAGAAATGCAGAACATCATTTATGCAAAGCTGCTTATTTTTTCCTGCTGCATGTTTCTGACTTCAAACTTCTTAGAAAGGTTAATACAGGTCACCTTAGACAGGTTAAGAAGCGATAGTGTGTTTAGGGACCCTACCTTGTCCAGATCATACAGCACACCCTGAGGAAGAAAAAGAAAAAAATATATGTGAAATCAGTGGAAATGCTACAAAAATCAAAATGTTATTATAAAAAAATTGATGTTTGACAAAAACCCTGCTGAAAAGACTTAGATTAGCCTGATGGTCCAGGTTGGTTTATGCCGTTTAATGGAAAAAAACTGAACTGATGAAGTACTGAAAATAGTCGACAGGATTTCTTGCTTCTTTTAGCGATTAAACAAATCTGACTCCAGCACAACAGCATCCAACTAAAACATATGCTGCACCGCAAATAATGACTTTTTAATTTATTTTTGGACTTTTTATTTGTTTATAAAAAAAGAAAAAATCTGCCACTGCAGTACGCCAGAATGTCTCCTATTAAAATACATTATCTGAAGATAAGTCTTAATATCTTATGCAGTATTGCTTCTCAAGAAAAACATCTTGTTTAAAGCATTTCTACATATTCTAATACATTAGTTCATTATAATATATGTTGTTGAAAATGTAAAATATGCATAAAATATGTTTTGTAAAACTGTAATATTGTGAAATATTATTGAAATTTAAAACAACTGTTTTCTGTGTGAATATTCTCTAAAATGTAATTTATTCCAGTGATGCAAAGCTGAATTTATTTTACTCTTCATTACTCCAGTATTCAGTGTCAAATGATCCTTCAGAAATCATGCTAATTTGCTGCTCAATAAACATTTATTATTATTATTATCAATGTTGAAAACAGCTGTCTTTGTGGAAACTATGAAAGTCTTTCAGAATTATCTGATTTATCAAATTTAATGTCTCCTTGTTGGATTCCCTTTCAGTTTTTCAGCAGGATATACATTTTAAAGTCATTAACAGTCATTTTGAGGTGCTTGCACACTACAGAAAACACGATTTTGAGGATATTTAAAGAGACGGGTCAATACACTGAATTGGACTGCTGAAACCTCAGAAACTAAATCCGAAATGGATATCTATATCAGTGTTTAGCTGATAAGCACCGCCTCATTGGCTACTGCTGGTAGATGCTGGAACTACACAAACTTGTATTTGGACTAAATCAACAAACAACATTTACATTGTGAATAATTCATTATACCACAATGTTTCACCAGTTGCTGATTTGTTTTTGAAGAGTTTATATCCCTCTCTGCTGCCTTTGACTTAAACTCATATTTGCTCATTGAAATCAATAGATTTGCAGCGCTCTGACGCAGCGTTAACTGTAGTGTGTAGGCAACCCGATGATGTCATATCCAGTCTCACCAGTCTGGAGTTCCTCTTCATGTCTTTCATGAGGGAAGTGAGTTTTTCCAGCTCTGTTTGGTGCACCTCTAGATATTCACTGACAGAAAGAGAAACGATAAAGACTTCAGAAAGATGCAGGAACAATGGCGGTACACAAAGATTTCATCACAGCCATTCTGAGGAGCAGTAATTCGTGCAGTCAATGTGTGAGAGAGAAGCTCTATGTGACAAGACAAATGAGAATCGGAGGAAACATCTGAGCAGCACTCACTCCAGGCCTTGTTTGAGGGCTCCGTAAACTTCTTCCACTCTTTTGGGCTGCGGCTCTCGTGAGCTGCTGCTGCTGGACTTGTGCCCGGACAGATGGGGCTTCCTGGGCTTTGAGATGGGCTTCTTCTGCACTGCTGAGTTCCCCATGAAGGAGTTACACCTGAAACCCCACAAACAGATGTGAATGAATCTTAAGAAACCTGTCAAGAACATGTGATGGTCCTTCAGATAGAAAAAAATATTTTGCTTTAAAACAATAAAGCCACCGTCCACCACCATCACACTGACATTTATTAAATCAAAGTTTCTGTGTTGTGTTTCTGCTCATCTGATTTTAAAGTTGAGCTCTATTGCATCAAATGTTGCTGTCACTCAACCAGTTGTTGTTGCAGGCAGCTGTTGTTTTGTGTATAATAATTAATTTATTTAAATTGCAAAATGCTAATAATATTATTCAATAATTAATATTTGTATTACTAGTATTTAAATAGAAAATAACTTATATAAAATATATAAAATAAATCACTTATTTCGCACATTACATTAATGAGAATCTTGCTAATAGAAAATAGAAATAAAATATAAACCAAAAATAAAAATGACCAGATGCATTACAGTATAATTAAAATAAATTGTATAAGTAAGTATTTCATACACAATTACACAGAAATAATTCAAATAAATAATTTGTTTCTTTTTTTTATTTTGGGGTGAAATACAGTCTTCCAGAGACAGAGTTTAGAGCAGAATTGAAGCCTGTAGTCTAGTTTTGGCATTTTAGTGCACTTCACGCTGTGATATCCAAGCAAATAACCATCATCTTCTCTTTTGGGAGGCTTCAAGGATTCATGTCATATGCGGATAAAGCTTGTAGTGCTGTACATCTTCCTCAGTGCTTCCTGACATTTAAGACTTCTGTCAAAAGACAGCGTGCTTATTAGCCTACTTCTGATGTCACAGTCCACCACATCTAATAATATTCCCGTTTCATAATAACACAATTGCAGTTGGTTGCTCGACATGTCCGAACGTGTCACACACAGTCAAAAAAAGCACTGGAAGTAGTGCTACAGTAAATCTAGGCCATTGTGTAGAATAAGCCTATGCTGTTGCCTAAGGGTCATCCACTCACAATGCACTCCGTCATACTAAGATATGCCAGCGTGCCCTGAACGTTTTTAAACACACTCTTTAAAAGCGGTTACTGCACCCACCGTTTTAATGAGCAGTTCTTCTGCAATTCTGAAGTTTATTTTTACATTCCAAAATGTGGAAAGTCTTAGTGAAAGTGGTTATTGCAACATTGGGAGGAATTAATCATTTTAAAATGTTCAGTGGGTGTGGTGTTTATATATATTTCAGCTTCCACAGTGTGAAAACTGATGCTTTATATTCGTCTAGTGACTCAAAGTAGCTCCTCTATAGAGGGGGGTTGGTGTTTAAGCCTCTGACGGGGCAAATGATCTCACCGTGAACGTCTCTCCTGCAGGGTGCTGAAACCAGCGAACGACTGGCTCCTGATGATGCCATTGGGCCCTCCAGGAGAGTGAGTGCCAGCAGCCATGATGTCTGGGAAGCGGGAGGACACTCCTGCAAGAGAGCAGAGAGGATTCTGGTTAAGAAAAAAAGCCAGTGGTACAGATGGGGGAAGGGTTGTGTTTGTAGAATGATGGTGTTGGGAATGACCAAATGCAAATGTTTACCCTAAAATAAAAAATTGGTGTTAATTTAATAACCCACATGTTACGAGCATGTGTGAGCCAGGTAACTGAATGAAGGGGTGAAATTAAAGTTTTTATGGTTTTTCATAGTTTATGTAAAAAGGTGAGTCGACTCAGAGTAGTTTATTCACTTTATATGCTTTAGACTTGTAAAACATCCACATTTCACATCATTAGTCAGTGCTTTATTATAATTGCATATACATCACTCTGTGATTCGGTAAACAAACTAGTGAATCAGTTATTTGAACCAGTTCTTTGAAACAAACTGTTTGAAAGAACCAGTTCAATTTAAATAATTTGATTTCCCCAATTGGATTACAGGCAAGAATGTTGTAAATAATTCTCAGTTCCTTGCACAGACTGATCATTTCGCTTCATAAGACCAAAATATGTAATCAGGAGCTGCGAGCATTCATTTTGTTGCTTTTTCTTTTACTCTTAAAGTGACAGCAGCCATTGACTTGCACTTTATGAATCACAAAAGGACCACAGTTTCAGCTAAAAAAAATGTCTTTACTGTTTTACTGATGAAAAAGTCAACTACATCTTGATTGGCCCAAGGGTGAGAAAATTAATAGCATTTTTTTCATTTTTGGGTGAACTGTCCCTTTAATGACATAGTAAATTATTTCAAAAACACTAATAAATAATTATTACATTAATGCACTTGAAAAAAACAAGATTATGCATTTCAGGGGTTTAAAAGCAGAAATGGCACAGTCCTTTTGTTAAAACAACTTGATACATAAATCACAGATTTTTTTTGTTTTTGCTTTTTTTTAAAACAAGGTACAAATCAAAATGATGTTACTGTATGTAGTAATTGATATTTCAGCAATTGCTGTCAATTAACTTGGCAAACTTTATACATTCACTCGATTTATTTTATTTTTATAGTCTCTCTAATGAACAGATATCCTGACAACCATGACTCTAAATGAAAGTACATAAAACCAGCTGAAAATCACACAGAAAAGCAAGCAATGGGTCATTTAATCTCCTGTGTAAACAGTCACTGAAAATAGCACTGCTGGGTGAGAAGACCCCATATGATGCACATTCAGAGGATTTTATACAGTGCTCAAAGCCACCTAAGCAGATCAAGATGCAGAAAAAGCACCTAGAAGCATGAGGCCTAGAAAGACCAACGTCTTCACTCATTTCTATCAAGTGTAATGATCCAGCGAGGGCACAGAAATCTCCTTCTTACAAAAAAGCCTTCAAGATCATCCCTGATCTCCTTATAGCTCATCTCCAACCTCCCATAATTCATCAGCGCAAAGCGGGACAATGACAGTGGCGATTGAGGGTAATGAGGGTATCTGTGATCATTGATGTGAGAGACTCATTCTAACCCCAGATCAGCATGCAACCTCCGTAACCCTGCCTGGCACTGAAATCTACACCAGAAAAGAGGGAAAAATCTGGCTTTTACAGTTGAGATTCTCTCCATAGTTGAGGTTTCACAGTACTGTATCCAGGAACTGTTTGTCGGAGGTAACCAACACCTGTGGGTTTATTCGCAGTGCGATATATACATAATTGCGTATTTAAAGCTACACCAAACCAATACAGCTCTGAAATAGATGTTGTTTGCAGAGGAAAAACAAAAGAGCGTTGTATAACAGGCTATTTATAGGCAATGTTATATTGGTTTTTCCTCTAGAATGAAATTATGTATTGTGCATCTTGATCATATGACAACCACTGAGACCATCCTCATAAACAGGAAAATAAAAGCCAGTAATATTAAGAGAATACACAGTAGCATACAGTTCTTGAAGTCTAAAATAACCCATCCAGTCAGAGAAATACTCTACAGAATGGTGATATTAATTTCCATATTTTTTCAAAATAAGTGTCCCTTATGTTGTTCTGTGTCCATAATGTTAACTATAAAGTAAAAAAACGGCACAATTTTTTAAATAAATATTTTTCATATTAATATTCAATAAGAAATATCTAGTTATGAAAATATAAAAATATGTTCTAATAAAATATAATTAAAATAATCTACTAAAAATAGAATAAGTACTTATGTACATATGTACTGTATGTGCACTTTTACACACATACATTTTTCATTGTATTTTGATATTATGTATATGATTCTATAACATAATCAATGTGTGTTTGTATATATAAGTATATACATACATAAAATGTGTTACTGTTACTTTATATAGTGTAGATATAGTATGTTTACTGTTATTTTAATTACATTTGTTTATTAATTTACTACATTTTTTATTAAATATTAATGGTGCAATGTTATTTATTTTGTATCAACTTAATTTATGCATCCAAGGGTTAATGCTGAAATCTATCAAAACACAAAACGAACACAAGGAAACCAATAAAATCAATTGCTTATTTCAACAAACAAAGGTTCCACTTTAGTTTCAAAAACACAAAGCGACACTGTGCCACCCAGTGCATGCTGGGATTGTTCCCCTCGTTCTGTTCAGGCCTAGTTGTCTCGGTTCACAGGCACTCGTGAAGCGCAGTTGATGTGGGCTACGTCATCCCTGTCCCTCCGGGCACGATGGCTCATAAGTATTCTGAGTACAGCTGCCTGGCACCCAACTCTGAACTCTTCACTGTGAGAGACGGATGACGAGGACAAAAGAGCCAGGGAGGGGGGCTTCATTACTTTGTCAACTCCAACAGGAACCATGTTTATCTGGCTCGTTGAGGGTGTGAGGGGGTCTTGAAGCTAGGCTGGAGAAGTACTGAATAAAAAGTGTGTGAAGCAGAGGGAGTACCTTGTTTCCTCCCAGCAGGCCACATTATGAATTCTGATTAGTTTTTGTTGTTTTAAGCATAAATCTAAGTGTAGCTAGTGAGCTGCTTAAAACAAGAAAGCAACTGCGGTAAAGAAAAAAAACAATAAATAACTCAAGTTATGTTCTCTGAAAATAAGTACCAATATCTTACACTCTTAAAAGATGCAGTGTCTTTAATAAGAATGCATAATATATCAGTACCGTATCGGTTATCGGCCGATTTAACAGTATCGTCAATTCTGAATATTTAATAATTGCTTACTTCCCCAATTTGTACCAAATCCAAAGCTAAATGGAGGATGACAGACAGCTGCAGCTGAGAGAAGTGTTTACGTGAACTTGATTTAAATATTCACCTGTGTCTCACATTAAATTATGTAACGGCTTCAGAACACTTGAAATATAGTGCACGGAAACTTTATGGTGTTTTATAATGTGTTTGTGGCTTTTGTCGGGCTTAACAATAACACAATATTAGCTATGCAGAATATCGAATTTGGATCGGTCTCGTCAGACCGATACCCCAATCCAGCAGAAAATGCCAGTATCAAAGTGATACCGATCCTGAACATCGGATCGGTACGCCCCTAATGTTAAGTGAGCCAGTGCATTTGAAACATACATATGTTTGGGTCCGGTGAATTAATGAAATACATTAATCCTATACTGTTCACAAAACGAAAGTTGAACTCATGGCGTGTAAACTAGGGGTTGCACCAGCTAATCAACTAGTCGACTCGTCGACTTCAGTGCTCTGCCATGACGCTTTAAGCTTGACTAGTCGCTGGTCCTATAGAGGGCGCAACAGGTTAAGAAATCCACATTGACGCTCCGTTTACAGTTAAAATGACAAATTAATTCATACTCTGAAAGCACTTCACAAGATGTGAAATTATTACTGGATGATTGAAATTGAATGGCAGAATGCATGTTTTAAACCGCTTATTGTTCAGGTAAATTAATCGCTGTTCTAGTCTAATGCGCTGCTGCACTGTAACACACACACATAAGCTACAGACAGTAATGCTTACAATACATCATGCGCAGATCGCGCGCACACGCACAGAATCATTTAACGCGGAAATGTATTGTCAACAATGTTCTGTGATTTCTCAATAAAATAGCTCAGAAACTAAAAAGTTCAAGCATGTTTCTTAACTAAATCCCACATCTTCACAACTAATAGAGAGATATTGCCAGGTAGAATTAATTCACACACATTTCTCACTAATGCATGCATTCATATGAATGTAATCTTTACTGTACTACTGTATCTGTATCTGATTTAGCACGAGCAGAAATCTGTGAGAAATATTACGACACAAAGACAAAAATAAGCTGTTATATGAACAATAGCCATGTGGGCAGAGCTGTGTCATATGCCATAGCTGTGAACAAGGTGTTTGAGTCACAACTCCAGACTTATTTGTTCATTAATGACGTCATCAGCGACTATATTTATATTTATGCATTTAGAAGACGCTTTTATACAAAGCGACTTACAATGCATTCAGTCTATACATTTTTGTCAGTATATGTGTTCCCTGGGAATTGAACCCACAACCTTTTGCGCTGCTAACGCAATGCTCTACCACCGAGCCACAGGAACACTAGTCGACTTCGATTAGTAATAAAAGTCGACTTAAAAAAAAATCTGAAGTCTTTCAACCCCTAGTGTACACTAGGGGCGTGCAATATTGAAAAAAAATGATATCTCGATATTTTGGGGGATTTTTTCGATAACGATAATTGGACGATATTTTGCCGAGTGTGTTATTGTGCTAATATCTGACTACCGTGGACATCTGCAGTTTTATATATTCTTCATATGCTGTGTGGTCAGTTCACATCAGTTATTAATTAATCTTTTCATTTAAGTTTAAATAGATTTTTACTTTAATAAAGCATTTTTTTCTAAAAGTGTACATCTTTTGAGTCAAATTGTAACTTTTAATCAGTCAATTAAGATAATACACATTTAGGCTGCTCCCAAACAAATGAAACCAGTATTATCAAAATTAATCTCTGCAGAAGTTGCATCTGAATGTGTTTAGATGTATTTACACACTTAATGCAGCTCAGAGGGACATGGAGTGCTTTAACCAGTTACAAATGCATATTTGTTTTTAATTTTAAACATAAAACATTGAATACTGATATTTCAAATTATTTTAAAAAACGAAAATAGACTTTAAATGTGAAATTAAAATCGCCAGTAGGCGGCAGAAAGTCACTGTAATAAGTGAGTCACTGCGATTGAACCGAATCATTTAAACGATTTAATCATTCAGGAACGAATCACTCTCATGTTGCTCAGAGACGCAAAACAACGGCGGTTTGTAATAATTTTTTTGTCTGCGAAATGAAGCAAAAACAGGCAATATGGTGTCTAAAACGTAAGTATCTTAATATTAACTTATTGTTTATTGAACTGTTGTATAAAAGCAATATCACATTTGTAATCTTTCTTTTGAAGAAAAAACGGCACCCTTTGTGCGATTTTAATTGTGAAATGTAAATATATAAATTTTCTGCCCCCATATCTTGAATTTTGCGATCACTCTTAATGCATTTTAATAAACTGAATCATGCAGTGAAAGAACACACTCTAAATGCGCACGTGTACTGTTTAACTCATTCATCACCACGCAGGCTAATGCACTCTGTAACTGTTTTGTTTGGTTTTGCAAAATACTTGATATTGTCAAATTGCACATCGTTAAAACAACATTTACGATAATATCGCAAACGATATATATCGCACACCCCTAGTGTACATACAGCTACACAATGTATTTTATTTTCCCTTACCAATTATGTAAATGTTTAAATTACATCAATTTTTTTATTTATTAAATATTTACCTTGAGACATGGGCTGCGATTGATCTTCATAAATATGAATTTCTCAATTGTGCACATACATCAGTTTGTTCCATCATCGTTTTCACAACAAAATGTAATATTTTACAGTTAACTTTGCATCAAACATAAAAAAGTGAAAGGATACAGCTAATACATGACTAATTTAAAGATTTGTTTTATCGGATAATCAGATAGACCTAATGATTTATGCAACATATCTTTCACAAAACAGATACAGTGGGGCAAAAAAGTATTTAGTCAGCCACCAATTGTGCAAGTTCTCCCACTTAAAAATATGAGAGAGGCCTGTAATTTTCATCATAGGTATACCTCAACTATGAGAGACAAAATAAGAAAAAAAATCCAGAAAATCACATTGTAGGATTTTTAAAGAATTTATTTGCAAATTATGGTGGAAAATAAGTATTTGGTCAATAACAAAATTTCATCTCAATACTTTGTTATATACCCTTTGTTGGCAATGACAGAGGTCAAACGTTTTCTGTAAGTCTTCACAAGGTTTTCACACACTGTTGCTGGTATTTTGGCCCATTCCTCCATGCAGATCTCCTCTAGAGCAGTGATGTTTTGGGGCTGTCGCTGGGCAACACGGACTTTCAACTCCTCCAAAGATTTTCTATGGGGTTGAGATCTGGAGACTGGCTAGGCCACTCCAGGACCTTGAAATGCTTCTTAGCCACTCCTTCATTGCCAGGCGGTGTGTTTGGGATCATTGTCATGCTGAAAGACCCAGCCACGTTTCATCTTCAATGCCCTTGCTGATGGAAGAAGGTTTTCACTCAAAATCTCACGATACATGGCCCCATTCATTCGTTCCTTTACACAGATCAGTCGTCCTGGTCCCTTTGCAGAAAAACAGCCCCAAAGCATGATCTTTCCACCCCCATGCTTCACAGTAGATATGGTGTTCTTTGGATGCAACTCAGCATTCTTTCTCCTCCAAACACGACAAGTTGAGTTTTTACCAAAAAGTTCTATTTTGGTTTCATCTGACCATATGACATCCTCCCAATCCTCTTCTGGATCATCCAAATGCTCTCTAGCAAACTTCAGACAGGCCTGGACATGTACTTGGGGACACGTCTGGCACTGCAGGATTTGAGTCCCTGGCGGCGCAGTGTGTTACTGATGGTAGCCTTTGTTACTTTGGTCCCAGCTCTCTGCAGGTCATTCACTAGGTCCCCCCGTGTGGTTCTGGGATTTTTGCTCACAGTTCTTGTGATCATTTTGACCAGGGTGACATCTGCGTGGAGCCCCAGATCGAGGGAGATTATCAGTGGTCTTGTATGTCTTCCATTTTCTAATAATTGCTCCCAGTTGATTTCTTCACACCAAGCTGCTTACCTATTGCATATTCAGTCTTCCCAGCCTGGTGCAGGTCTACAATTTTGTTTCTGGTGTCCTTTGACAGCTCTTTGGTCTTAGCCATAGTGGAGTTTGGAGTGTGACTGTTTGAGGTTGTGGACAGGTGTCTTTATACTGATAACGAGTTCAAACAGATGCCATTAATACAGGTAACGAGTGGAGGACAGAGGAGCCTCTTAAAGAAGAAGTTACAGGTCTGTGAGAGCCAGCAATCTTGCTTGTTTGTAGGTGACCAAATACTTATTTTCCACCATAATTTGCAAATAAATTCTTTAAAAATCCTACAATGTGATTTTCTGGATTTTCTTTCCTTATTTTGTCTCTCATAGTTGAGGTATACCTGTGATGAAAATTACAGGCCTCTCTCATCTTTTTAAGTGGGAGAACTTGCACAATTGGTGGCTGACTAAATACTTTTTTGCCCCACTGTAAATATATTAAAAAAAACACACACAGGGAAATGCAAAAATTTAATTAATGCAAACCTACCATAATTACTTAACATGAATTATTACTAACTGTACAATTTAACGTAATCAAATAAAGTTAATAAAATATGCATGCAGAAATCTCTGAAACTTACGATCTTTAAGATTAGTCAGAGCAAAATTAACTCTCTGAAAATGTACAGTATTGCACATTTGAGTGGTTTGTGTTTGAATGATGAGATCCCTGTGGACTGACTAACCACTGACGCGGAACCGCATTATCAGCAGAAGAAAGAATTAAGTAATCTCCACATTGTATCTTGATAAATTTCCACACAGAGGTACGCAATAATAAGTCCCTCCAGGATTTTGCGATCGCTGAATTTAATCGCAAACAATCGCAATTTTTGCAAAAACTCACAAAATATTTCGGTTTAGATGCGTCCCAAGACGTCATCGCAACGCGCATTCAGTCAAAGAAAGGTTGTTTCTCAGTTTGGAAAATGGAATGAACAGCCTGCGTTCTCATCATGCCCGACTTACAAGAGCTACACTGGACAAACGAACCGAAAGCGGAACGAATCCGCGTTACTCATTTGGGCTACAGACGGTTAATCTACTCGGGCCAGAGGGTAGAAACTCATACAGGTTTAGAACAACTTGAGGATGGGTAAATGATGACACAATTTTCATTTCCCAGTGAACTATCCCCTTTAAGTTTATTAGAGCAATTTGACTGAAAAAACAAAAATGGATGCGGTTAATATCAAACAAATAACATCAATATATTACAGAGTCCATTTCCTTTCTGCACTTCAGCGTTCGGAAAAATAATTTGATTTCCCACGCAAGCACATGTGCACGGCCACTAGGGGTGGGCGATATATCACGATATTTTCCACTATCCAGACGATGTCGATATTATATCGCAATATGAGAAGAAAAACTGGATATTTTAGTACCTTTAGGCCTTAGTTAAATTGCTGGCAAAATATGTCTCAACCTTATAAAAACAGAAAAAAAAAACATGATTTCAAGATCTAAGGCAAAAATAGAATAGACTTTAGGTGTGAAATTATGCTACAAAAGACACCTGCGCAAAAGAAAAAACAGCAAATGAACCGAAAGAACATGCAAATTCACTCTGACAGCAGATAGCACTTATGGCCTCAATTTAGTGTTCCTTTACAGCTGTAAATAAAGCTGCTCTGCACTGCGCTTATGAACACAGAGGTAAGAAAAAAAGGAAAAACCATCTAAAGCAGTGTTTCTCAACTGGTTTGGCCTTGGGACCCACGTTTTCCCATGGTCATCAAGCCACGACCCACTAATTAATGGGTGTATCTTTCTCTGTCCATCCAGTAAAATCAATGAATATGTAACAGTATCCACGGTATAGCAAAATCCATATCATGGCACAGCATAATACCGGTAGTCACGTTCATACCGGTATAGCGCCCACCCCTAACGGCCGCATACACTCATGTACAAGCAAACACTATCTGCACGTGTGAATATCATCAGACTCAACCCACACTGCAACTTAACAGCAGCACAATTCTTGACAGCTGTATAAATGATGGTTTCTATAGTAACAGCAGACAATGCACAATGTGTCCAGTAAAAGAACACTGTTATCATGGATCCCCCGCAGCAGGCCTCCTCCTGTTCTTCTGCTCTGAGGGCCCGTTGTCTTCCCCGGTCTTTTGCTCTAAGGTAAGAGTTCAATCCCAGCAGCTGTGTGATGCTCATCTGGTCTTGTTCCACACTCTCCACTCCGCTTGGAAGAGCTATCAACTCACTTCAAACATCCATGCCAACTACCAGGCATGTGGCAGTGACCGACTGACCCTGTTCTACTCATGCTGTAGTTATGTGTGCTTTGAGAAGTGTCACCAAACGGGCCAGAACAAGGATGTGCAAAACCACATACACTCAAAATCAACTAGTCGATTGGTTGACTCAATAAACAAATATGCCATAATAGGCCGGACATCGCTGCACAGGAGAGGAGTCTTTATTATAAGCACAAAGATTATAAACACAGTGAAACATCATTCTAAAGCAGGTGCATGATGACTGAATGGATGCTCTTGTGTTGTAACTGAAAGATCGTGTGGTCATGACAGTGGCTGCAATTGTTTAAAAGTGTCCTAAAAAATCCAACATTCTTCTTGAAATTGGGAGGCACTTTAAATTTACTGCCACATGAACACTATTTGAACAAACTGTTCAAGTTTACAGTGCCTTAATAGTAAGCATTATAGGAGGTGCAAGCATAAAATATTTAAACAATATAACCAAAGCATTTATTAATTTGATGTGGGCTTCAGCAGCCTTCACAAAAATAACTAGATAAGGCTTAGCTGCCGCACCCACTGATTGTATCTCCACAATGCAAACATGAGGTAATAAGCACAACTTTTTTGACAGCGCCAAAACAAACAAGTGAAACATTCCCCAAGTCAGAAAAAAAACACAAACACACATTAAAATGTAACACAGACATGCCTAAAACTAACAAAAAGTGCAAAGAATGTCAGGGGGAATAATAAAAAGAAAATACAAAAACTCCCTCTCACAAAAGTCAGTAATGCTTTGTTCCATTAAACTCCATTCAAATCAGAAATGTCCACCACTTAAAACTCTTGAAAACTTTCTATCGTTTCTATCTACATTCTAACCTAAATAAATGAAAGTTAACAGAGACCCAAACTGAAGTGGACCAAAAATAAATCCACATTTTAAATGCAAACTAAGAGACCCGAAGTCCTTGCGCAATTTACATGCTAATCATAATAACTGCTTTACTGCTGGTCAACCAGAATGGTTTTACTGGTGACGCTTGGGAAGAAAAGCCAATTGTGTGGTAATGTTTGCCACAATTTATTAAAGTTTCATTGAACTGATGTTTATTTTGAGTGCAGTATATGGCACGCCTCATATTTTCCTCATCTCTCTCAGCTTAAAGGTCATAAGTTCACATCTAACTATAAAAGGTGAAGCGTTTGAACACACTGATATTGATGAAGCTGACAAGTTAACATATCAGTTGATGTGTTAGGATGTGTAATATCCCCTAAAGCTAAAATACTAAGCGGTGTTAAAATACAAACAGTGACACATGTATCTTATGGTCAAATCCTTTGATTCTTCTGAAAGTCAAAAACAGGCATTTATATTTAAGCCATGGACATCGATCTCATATGATTAAAAACACTTCAGTTAATTTATTACTAAACGGGTCAATATTTGAAGTTCAGGAATGTGTCATTAGGCCCAACTTTGGAATTAATGGATGATTTATTTCATATTTAACCCACAGACTTAAGACTGCAGAACACTTGAATGTTATCTAATGGCAAATTCTGAAGACAGAAAGAAACTATGTCAGGAGGCCTGAATAACACTTGACCACTGATAACCTCTGAAAGGCACAGGAAGAGTTTGTCATCTCAACATCATTTCCATCCGAGCATGCTGGAAATGTCACTGTGTGAAATGTCTGTTCATTATTCAACTGCTATTATTAAATCAAAATGATGATAACCATTCTTTCAAAAAACAGCGGAGAAAAGTAATAAAGAGAAAAGTCTTTTTTCTATAGTCCATATTCTGACGGAATGTGATTTTGCGGTTTGGTGGTTAATCAGCAGCCATATCACCCGGTAACCCAAGACCGGTTTCCCACTGAAGCTAAGCAGGGCTGAGCCTGGTCAGTACTTGGATGGGAGACCTCCTGGAAAACTAGGTTGCTGTTGGAAGAAGTGTTAGTGAGACCAGCAGGAGGTGTGGTCTGTGTGGGTCCTAACGCCCAAGTGCAGTGACCAGGACACTATACTGTAAAAAGCACCGTCCTTCGGATGAGAAGTTAAACTGAGGTCCTGACTCTCTGTGGTCATTAAAAATCCCAGGATGTCCTTCGAAAAAGAATAGGGGTGTTACCCCGGCATCCTGGCCAAATTCGCCCATCATGACCTCCAAATCATCCCCATACACTAATTGACTTCATCACTGTCTCCTCTCCACCAGTAAGCTGGTGTGTGGTGGGTGTTCTGGTGCACTATGGCTGCCGTCGCATCATCCAGGTGGATACTGCACACTGGTGGTGGATGAGGAGATATCCCTCTTACTATGTAAAACGCTTTGAGTGCCTAGAAAAGCGCTATATAAAATGTAACAAAGTAATTAATTAATCTCACGATAAATGCAGCCTTGCTGAGCAGAAGAGACTTCTTTTAAAACATTACAAAATATTACAGATCCCAATTTGAACACTTGGTGAATGTTATAGTAAATGTATTAATACAGCTGATGTAGGGTAATTATTTATATCATTATTATTGTCTTACTTTTTATTTTATTTTACAGAACAAGAGTAAAATTACAATACTAACATTTCTGAATGTTGATGGAGCTTTTATTTTGGCGGAAATATGCAGGAACCAGAAAGACCTCATTGCTTCTGTTTGTTGACAACAGCATGCAGATATTTCTCAGATATATCTCATTACGAATTTGGGAAGATGTTTGTCACACGTATCACATTGTCACACGCCTTTAATTTTTTTTAATAAAAATTAACAAATGATGAGTAAGTGTTTCAGCGCAGATTTTCCTCGCGCTTTGAACCCTGGTGCCGCGAGCTCATGCAGCGCTGTTTGAATACATGCCATTAGTGCGTGTTTTAGAAAACATAACATTCTGTAGTTTATTTGCTAATCCATTTCACGATTTCAATCATCACAGTAACCAGCAACAACCACCCTTCCTCTTCTCATCGGAGATATGAAAAGCAGCGCTAAGCAGTCTCTCGCTGTCGGTGTTTCGTGCTTGTAATGATTTTTGCGTCTCTCTCTCTCTCTCTATTTGATTGCGTAACGTCATTGTTCGGTACAAATTATTCGGTATTATCGCTTATTCGGCCGAACACCGAAAGAGTTTTTTTTCCTATTTTCGGCTTAACAATTTCGGTTATCCCTATTTATAATAACAACCTATTTAAAGTGCAACAAAAAAATAGGCTTTTTTCTGATTTGGGTTTCTCAAAGTGCAACGTAAAAAGTGAACATCAGGCTAGCCTGTCTGTACAAGTGTTTGGCTGTTGTACAACTGAGCCGTTTAAGTGAACTTTAAGACATTTTGTTGTGAATAAAATAGTTTATCCAAAGCGTCTTATCACTTTCCTTTATTTTGTTTCTTATCCATATGACTTACAAAAGGAGATGTTTGGCAGAATGATGTCATTCAGTAACTTTTTCATGTAGCTAATTAAATAGTGAGAAAGTCTCTGTCTGGCATCTCATTTTGTGCAAGAATTGGCAACACTTTACAATAATTTATAATTTGTAAAAATGTAAGTATTAATTAACACGAATGAACAATGCACAATGTATTTATTACATTTATGTATTAATCTTTGTTAATGTTGGTTAATAAAAAATACAGATGTTCATTGTTCATGTTAGTTCACAGTGTATTTACCAATGTTAAAAAAACACATTGTGATTTTTAATAATGCATTAGTAAATGTTGAAATTAACATTAACCAAGATTAATAAATGCTGTAAAAGTATTGTTCATTCTTAGTTCATGTTAACTAATGTAGTTAACTAATGAACCTTATTGTAAATTGTTACCAATTAATTGTATAATAATTGTAATTACATATTCTTTTCTAAAGCTGAAGTGGCCTTTATTTATGTTAGAATATGTGAAGAGTTCAGATGAAAGTGCCGTCTGAATTTTTCTTCTAAAATGTGCATTTTTCTCACGTTCCTATATTTATGTTCAGTTATTTCACTTGAATTGCATAGAAAATGATCTATACATTGCCATTAAAGTGAAATTACTGGATATATTTAAAGTCATTTTAATCATAATACAGAAATAAAGATTAGCAAAACATAATTTGTAGGCATTTATTCAAATTCAAATAAAAAAATAACTTTTGCATCTGAACTTAATGTATAACTATTTTAACTAAATGCACAAGCTGAATAATCAAATCAAAGTCTACTGATTAACCAGCTAAATAATCGATGATTAAGCATTCTAATAATCGTTAGATTAATCGATTATCAAAATAATCGTTTTTTGCAGCCCTACTGAGAAGAATGTCCAGAGTCAGACTTGCCTGACGTGGGTTTCTTGGCAGTAAACTGACCATTTTCCAGTCCAAGTTGAATGTCCTTCAAGGACAGCGCATCCACACTTTGCTTTGTCATCCTTATTCTGCTCTCTCACTCATCGACAGCCTGCCTGTTCTGTCTGAGGGCCGTTATGCACATGCTGCGCACTGCGCAATAAAATACCCGACACCGAAGCACTGGTCCGTGTTTGCAGCGCGTGAGCGATAAGAGAGAGTAAAAAAGCGCAGATATGCTGTTCTGAAAAGACGTCGAGAATGGGATATTTACATGTATGCATTTAGCAGATGCTTTTATCGAAAGCTAGGTTCAGGCTATACATTTTTTTATCAGTATGTGTGTTCCCTGGGAATTTAACCCACAACCTTTTGCGCTTCTAACGCAAAGCTCTACCACTGAGCCACAGGAACACTATATTGTTATAATATTGTTAGACCGCCCACTCACGTTCAAATTACACCAGAGTTACCGACCGCTACCGTGTTTTATTTGGGAATTTAATACCGTGTTTTATTCGGGAATACAGACCTCTAGCTTCCTCCTGCAAATACCTTGCAAGGAAAGTGCGGTGATGATGGTGATGACCTCATTAGCATCTCATTACTGCGGTGATGTGGTTATCGACAAACAATTTACATGACACCTGCTTCATTGTAATATGACCAAATTGTGATATTAATTGAATTATGTGCATGTAAACATGGTTCATAGGCAGAGCAGTGACTGGTTTAATCTGGTTTAAAGACAGCTATTAGGAAAACAAGTCAGAAAAATAAATGAGTTTAAAAATGGGTTAGACTCGAGGGATAATTCTGAGTGAGGAGAGGACAGGGGCAAGGCAGAACTAGAGTTAGAATGATGAACGAGAGCTTGAGGCCTAGGTAAAAAAAAGAGCATGCGTGAGAGTATCTTAGGATAACACAGCACAGCTGGCAAAAAACCAACAAAACCCAGATCAAATGTCAAACGTGATATGATGTGAAGCAAAAATCCTCTTCACTTTGCCACAGCAATCTAAAAATGCAATACCTTTCAGTTAACAATTCGTGTTAATAGAAGAGATAGAACACATTTAGTTAGAGGCTATCAAATGTAGGAAGCTTGTTATGGGAGGGGTGTTGTTGTATAATCGCATATTTTGCTGTCATACTTCTAAGGAAGTTGATACTTTACTCAACCTCACACTGTTCCTATGTCTTCAGTGGAAGTAAAAAAAAAAAAATATATAGAATGTTTTGGAACATTTATTGGACATGTAACTATATTAAGAGCTCTGATTTGTCGAAAGCGTATGGTCTTCTGCAGTGTTGGGGAAAGTTACTTTTAGAAGTAATGCACTACCATATTGTGTTACTCCCTAAAAAAGTAACTAATTACGTTACTTTTTATGGAAAGTAATTCGTTTTGCGTTACTGTCTCGTTACTTTTTAAATATGAGCAGGGCTTGATCGTTTGTTTTTAATACAAAAAGTTCTATTTATAGCAAATGTAAAAGCCTTTTACACCAAAAAGTGTTATGAATAAATCTCAGGCTGAAGAAAAAGTAAATCACGTTTGTACTGAAGAACACAGGAGAAGAAGTTCAACACTCTTCAGCAATAAAAAAAAACAATGAAGCACAATTGTTAGTTTATCTAAAATAATGTTTTGCTTATTAGTATGGTTGAACTGGATCATCAAAGGTCAGCAGCAAACACATTGGTTAATAAAATGAGATTAGATATATTTGTGTTATTTAACATATTTAATTATTGCAGGTTTGCGTCATATTCTGAGTTTGCATTTCACTGTTTTAATCCATTTTGATTAATACTAAATCTGTTTTTTGTGAGTTTGATGAATTAGTCAATAAATGGGAAAAAAGTAACTCATATTTTCTTGTAAATTAAAAAGTAATGTGTTACTTTACTAGTTACTTGAAAAAAGTAATATTATTACGTAACTCGCATTAGTTGTAATGCGTTACCCCCAACACTGTTTTTCTGATAAAACACTAGGCATTAAGAGCCCATTATACTTCAAGAAAAATCTAAGTAAGTACAATGGTGGCATGACATAGACAAAATCAAGCCAAAACAAAGTTTATTTGAGAGTTTGAAACAGCTTGCCAAAGCAAACTTTCTGTTTTTTTCCCCCAACTGCTGTCATTTTGTGTTCATTTTGTTATTAAGAGGAAAGCATCCAGCACATAATTACATATTCATCTAAATGCCACTCTCAGCAACTCGGGTGGCATCGAGATGTTCGTATAGCAGTAAAATGCTGCTCAAATATTTGAAACTTATTTTTTACCCCTAAACAAAGAAGAAAAAACTTTGTTGTGAGTATATCAGTACTTCAAGATCTACCCCTAACCCTAATTGTAGACCTCAGTGGGGCATAAGTGAAGTAAACTAAATGAGGTTGAATGAATTCATAAAGTTTTGCCACCAATTCTCCAAAATCTGAAATAGTTATAAATTACAATGAAAGTGTTGTGATTGATTCACACTGGAAAGATCCAAAATTTCAAAAAACATGTATCATAAAAGTAGTCTATATGCTTTTTTTCTGCTGTAGTCGAAGCCTTCTGAAACTATTTATCTGTCTGAAAAAAATACATTATTTGCTAAAACTCATTGACCTCAAGCTTGGAAAAAAAATTCACTGTATTCAAATGAGTAGCTTGGACATACTACAAATGTTATTTTGTATAAGGAAGAAAGAAAATAAGATGGATTTGAAATGATTTTTCATTTTTAGGTTAGTTATCCTTCAAGCTACGGCACTCCAAGGAACAGCTATCCTAAAATAACATGCATATTTCTAAGTTCAACAGTAAATGTGGATTGTCACTGAGGGGCTATGCCAGTCCCCTACAGTTGTTAAGCTACTGAACTTAGTTTCACTTGATTTAGTCTCTCTCTATTCAGACAGGGCTGACCAGTACCACACAAATGAGACATGGCTCAAGAGGAAAAAAATCCTATTAGCTTTGGAAAATAGAAAATTTATACAACTGAATTAATAAAGCCGTCACTGACCCATGCGGACACAAACACTTGCGTTGCAGGTGAATCTCTAGAATGATTCAGCAGTTCAGCCACAAATCATTGTGAAGGTGTGTGTGTGTGTATGCACAAGATGCTTGAGAAAGACAAGAACAGAGATGGAGAAAGACAGTTGCCTCTTCATTTCTGTCTCTCCTGCACTCTGCCAAATGGACAGAACTAGAACACTGCTAAAAAAAGACGCCAACATTTTGACTTGGCGTGTGCAGATGAAACATTGAAACAGTGTTTTGTTTTGAGGACTGAAAAGACATTTTAAATTAAAGATGACATGTCACTTTCAGCTTCAAAGCCTCTAAGCAAGAAATAAAACACACTCTTTCTTGACACACAACCCTTGCAGACTGAAGAGTAAACTATGTCCTAAAAATAGTAATACAATGAAAAATTAAGATGATGAAATCTGACAACCAGCGGTTTGATGTGGTGCATTTAGGTCAGGCAAAAAGCCAAATCCTGAATTAGGTGCTCGCTAAGACAAATATCATAAATACTACATACTCCGGGTGTAAAACTAAAACAAAAGAAAACATTTAACCCTATTAAACGTTAGTGTAAATTACTAGTTTGTGCTATGAACAGAAATTATATCTTGACTTTTGCAAACTGTTGAATAACGTTATAATATAAAATAATTGTTATGCTTTTTACCAGTCAGAAAATAAAATAGGTAAATAAATCTCATTCGTTAACATTGAGGGAAAAACCCAAGTTATTTTTCAAGCTGGTCGGTTTTTACTCAGGCATTTTCTGTTATAAGATGTAAAAATATAGTTGGCTTTTAAAATCAGCTGTAGTTTAGGAGGGTGCTTTCCTGTAATCTGCAGTGCTTCTGGGTTTGACAGGAGGGCGTTGAATATCCCTGCTAAAGCACAGCTATATGTCAGGACAGACCCCAAGGAGGTCAGCACCCTTTAAAAGGCATAAGGATTTGGCTTTTCAAAGCAGATTACATGTCACAGCTGACAAAATAAAAAAATCAGTCATCAGCTGAGAGAGAATATGTCGTACATGACAACATCCAAGGATCTCAATTCAATCAGCCAATTACATTTCGGAACGATTCCACCACAACCAATCAGATTTCCGCACACCATCTAAATGCTATGCAAACCGACAAGGAAAAACAAAAATATGGAGTTCATCAGCTTATGTTTAAAGGATAAACCACCGTAATACTAATCACAGGGATGGGAGATATGATTGTGTCGCCATGCAATAACTGTCTGCAAAACGGATGTACGAGGGGTGTCCTCAGTGCGGTCAAATTCAAACAGACTGTTAATCAAGGGGAATTATGGGATAGCATCCCCACTGATGAAAGCTAAACGCATATGTCATCTGTTCAGGAAGAGAGAGTGAAGAAGGGAAGATGCCAAGTTATTCACTTCAGATTGCCTTTCTCCAGAAACTGAACAAAACACAAGCTCTGTTCCAAAACCTAGTCCTAGACCACCATTTGAAGGCAGCATAGACACACTGCTGAAGCTGTTCCAAAATCTATATTAAACTACTTTTAAAAGAACAAATTGTCAATTTTGAAGACAACAGCGCATTTATCATTTGCAGATGAGACAATCCCTGAATGCACAGCATCCAAGATGGAAGACTAGTCAAGAGAAATCCCAACTGTACAAAAATGTATTATATTCTTTATGCTGCATGTTAGGGCTATAAAATACTGCAAATATGCAAATCGCAATATGCATATTGCAACGGCTTGCAATAACTGACTGAGTTTATAAACACAAGACATTATCATGTAGGCCTGCCCTAATGCATTATTTAACATCACATTTTTCTTCAATTCATGCAGCAAATAATTCAGCTTAGAAGGCAGTTGCCTATGTAGGCGGTTCACTAGGTTTTGGAACAGAGCTAAACTACTCAATCAGAAAGAAACATAGCTAAATCAATATCAATGATATAAAAAACGAAAATAACAGTATTAGATACCATTTATAAACCTGATTATTAGGGGTGTAGCGATACGCGTATCGAACGGTTCACGGCAGTTCCAAATCAGGGGTCGAAATTAACATTTTTACTTGGCAGCTCTGGTGCTCCCAACTTTAAAAAGTTAGGAAAATTTAGGAGCGCCCACCAAAAATGTCACGCGGCGCAGTGATGACATTGGCTGAGGGAGGTCTCTTCAAAAAGTTAGCAGGAAGAGGGGGACATCACAGGGTTATCCGTTGTGCCAGAAGAATGGCAATCTGCTTGCCGCACGAGGCAGCGTCACGTGTTGCTTGCAGACGCGCCTGTATATTAATCGGCCTAATTTGCAGCACAATTAATTAAAAAATGCCAAAAATCGGCCGATTGATTGGCCGGCCTATCAATCGGTCGACCTCTACTTATAAGCTCAATTATATCTCTTTCAGAGATACCTCAATGATTTGCTGCTCAGTGCGAATAAAGATACATCCCCATGAAGACAAACGAAAGCCAGTTCACTATCACATCTAAATCAAGTTGGTTAGTGAGACAATAGTCTAACTCTACAGCCAAGTGGCTAAGCAATGGTTGAAGGCCTCCTGAAAAGGATTATACACAGATGACCCCCAATACAAGAATATTCAATGATTATCAACTGTGAAAACGTTAACCACTAAAGCCTAAAGAAAAACACCAGGAATAAACATTACTGCAACTCACAAAGCTGATGTGCTCATCCAGAGAACTAAGATTGGATGTTTTTAAAGTTCCTAAAGTAAAGTGCCCTCATTTTACTGAACACCTTCCAAGTTTCACGGAGCTTTTCATTATCCAGCGAAATTCTGGAATAAGAAATAACATGCTCTGCTGAAATCACAAACTTTGCCCTCAAAATCCAAACATCTCCATTTATATGATTGCGAATAAATATCCATGAAGAGCATCAAAGATAATTATTCTCCCTGTTGAGAGTTTAGAAAAGAATCAAGGACTGTTTAGATTGCCATAATGGCCCCTTTTATCAAATAATAAGCCATACATTTACTGTATTCAAACAGACAATGTTGCCCTGCTCAAATAAATGCAAATGTGCAACCCACCGGCTCAGCAGACTGAGATAAAACAGATTAACCACTGAATCTTTGCTTAGAAATGTCAAACAGAGAACAGTTAGCAGAATTAGATCTAATATGCACTACACAACATTTTTGAGAGGCTGAGATTGAAGAGTTAAGAGTAAAAATGGCTGGGAACTGGAGGGAAAAGGTGGGTTTATTCAGTAAAAAAAACCTAGAGATTAAATTCTGAGAAATGCTCATTTCATAACTGCTTTGGCAGCTCTAGGCTCTAAACTCCCCTCCAATAGAGCGTAACCGTGACCACCCACTTTTTTTAGTGGTCTTGGTTGCAGAAGCATTTTTCTCATTCATTTTCCCATGAGAAATATCAATGAAATCTTCATTAAAGAGTTCCAAGTTCTCAACCAAAACAAGCAGCTCTGAGATAAATCACAACAGTAAAAACTTTCATCCAAAGCAAAAAAATATGAAAACTGGAAACAATATGAAAATACAAGACTAAGTCATTTAAGCACTGCAAATTATAGTAATACAATATTTTATGTTTATTGCACAATATTCTGATATATACGAATACCTCACATCGCTGTCACGTTAGCTACCAATATAGAACGTAAGTTAACCTCAAAAAGCAGCATTTCACCTTCTGCAAGTAAACATGGCACTGTGTCATCCATATGAGCTCATGAAATATTGACCTGACAGCAGCCAAATGATCCCACAGCAGGTTCAAACAGACATCAGGCTGGTTTTCTGGTGGCAGCTTGTCTTATTTCATGACACAATCTGTTTTAATCACACCCGCACGAGCCAACAAAGTGCAGCTATTAGTAGTGGCAAAAAAGATTCATTTCCGCGAATTAGTTCTCTCGAACCAGTTGGTTTAAAAGAACCGGTTACAAAAGAACCTAACCCTACAATGTTCAAATAAAGCCATTTGATGGCATACATCAATTATGTTGTTTTTATTACGCTTATTAATAGTAGTGTTTATTATAATTTCATGTGTACCAGTTCAGTTTGATTCAGCAATGATTCTGCTCATAAAAACAAGTAAATTAGAATAATTCGAACCTATATTAAACAATACAACAATTCATCTACATCTAGCGACATATAAAAATGCAGCTATGCATAGGCTGTGTGTTGATAAAACGTTCATACAAACAATTAAATGCTAAATCGGTCAGACAGATTCCCGTGAAGCCCGAATAGGAATGAACTGTTTTATTGAACCGGTTCACCAGATTCATTGAAAAGATCCGACTCAAGAGAATGATTCGTTGGAGAAGCGAACTAAAGTCCGATTCAATTTAGCACAGGATAGATTGCATAGGTTATAATATGAAAATGCTTTCAGACAAAAAATAAAACACTGTCCAGCTTCTGCAACATCACGTGACTGTCGCGCAGTGCCTTACATACGTATACAATACAGAAGGCTATCATAGATATAACAAAACTACATTTCATATAAGCAGATCAATCTTGGACTCAGGTGCAGAGTTATAAATAATCAGTTCATCAAATGCACAATGCATCAAAACATGGTCAACCACAACTATGCCTTAAAACGGTCATTTGTAAAAGCCCTCCAGCAAACGCACGCTGCAAAACAGCATGTTTCCAAAATGAGCTGTAATATCCACATTTAAATGTGTTGTAGTGTCAAATATACCGACCGTAACGTTACTCACCCGCTCGCGACAGAAAACTTATTCCTAGTGAATGCTATTTACTCAAGTTGAGCACTTCCATCCATGCGAACAAAACAACACTTCTCCTTTTTGCTGCTCGATGTGCTGATATGTGCTAAATAAAACTTTCACAACAAAACGCGTTGAATGACAGCACCACAGACTTTGCCGACTGAAAGCATCCGGCACGACAGTAACGGATCAAAAATCATATGTAGTACGCTCGAAGAGATTTGTAGCGCTCCCTCACAACCGCCACGGACCAATCAGAAGGCAGCGCTGCGGTAGTGGGCGGAGCCTACCTGTTTTGTCATGTTCACCCTTAAATGATTTGAGGCTTGTCTAAAAGCACATTGTAGTGTGCCACATCAGGGGCTGGCATTAATGGGGTATGTGCTCAGCTGTCAGAGTGAATCTTAAGCTGCTTAAACTATGTGTCTGTAGGAGTTTTGCATATTTAAAATAGCTTGGTGTGCCTGTAGGCAACATGAAACCTGCACACTATAGAAAAGAGCAAAAGCTGCCTGACCACATGACCAACGTAAATCCTGGAATACTGTCTTAACAACAGAGCTGGATATCAGTGTTAAGCTGAGCTTTAAAGTACTGGAAATTGGGTTCATTAAATGCACCATGATTATGATTATGAATAATTATACATGAAGTCCTGGACCATGCAGTGTATTTTTTACTGTCATAATTAGACCAGGCATAGGTGCACAACTACCAATTGTAATAGGCTAATAAGCTACATATTTTACTACTATTTTAAGAACAGTTAGGAAGATACCAAAGCTGATTTGAAGAATGAAGAAGAAGGAAGGCACCTAATTGCTACCGTTTTAAGTATTTCTTAATTTTTAAGAAAATAATTTTGCTGTTCGTTATAAAGCAAAGGGATTTTAGAAGTGAGTCTTACTGAATTTTAAAAGGAGGAAAGCATGAGACTCCCTTTGAAAACTAAAAAACTGTAGAATATAGAGTAAAAAACCGGACATTATACTCTGTTGTTGTGCATTACTAACACTGAAAGTAACACCTGTAACAGCATTTTGGGGCTTTTAAAATTGAGCTTTGCCATCACAGAAATAAGTTACATTTTAAAATGTATTGAAATGGAAAACAGTTATTTTAAATTGTAATAATATTTATGTTTTAGTTTTACACTGTTTTTTCGTCAAATAAATGCAGCTGTGGTGATCATTAAATTCAATAACATTCAATCTTATTTCAAACTTTTATATCTTACAAATGCAGTTCTACCAGATGTTTAGGTAGACGCTGTTAAGCTTACATACACCCTCATCAATATTCATATCAAATCAGTAAATTACATTTCGGTGATTGACTGTCAGTAAACAGATAAGCGAGTTTTATTTGAATTGAATGGATGGAACCAAAACATTTGGGACTGTACTGAGTTTCACTATATTAGTATGTTATTTTGAAGACAATGTGGGTAGATAAGAGATCAATTAAAAGGATTAATTATGCATGAAATATCTCTCTCGTTTATCTTTTTATCCACAATACACACAGATCTGTTCCCCAAGCTGAAGTCTTTGCTGTAGGTGGAAGAAATGTGCCTTGCAGGCTGCACTTTATAGCAGAATCAGCATGACCACATTAAAGTTTGCTCACCTGATTTAGGCACGGTTACTGTGAAAGCCACTTTACATCATGTCTCATCAAGTCCCAGTCTTCCCGCTGAGCTCATTGTGGTTAAACCTGACCTTGAAGGTACATTGCTCTCGCATTCAGTGCGAGAGGCTGAGTGCATCCAGACAGGCTTGGACAGTGCAGCACAGACACCTCCTCATGCATCCTCTCTCTCAGCTGCTGCTCGCCTCATCCTGTAATTATGGCTGTCATCAGCAGCCCCCAACGAGAAGCTATATTTACTGGATCCCTGTACAAACAGTTCTCAGGCTTACATGAGCCTGGTACAAAAGAAAAAGCTCTCTCCAGTCACTTGCAACTGGTCTTAAACAGGTCATCCAGTGAAATATGAATGAAAATAGAGGGCTAATAAGCTGAATAAACATACAGTGAAGGAATGTGACTACACTCAACTCTTAGAAGTCTTATTTAGAGACTGACCATGCATTTATACTTAACAGTCCTCTCATTCTGTCTCTGTCTTTAATGCTGTTCCACATTGTAAATATAGACGGAGCAGGAGTCATTCATACACGTTTATACAGCTCTGTTCAGCAAACATGTCTCATCTCAGGTATTTGCGATCACTTCCATTGGGAGAGACAAACAGAAATAGCTTACAGCATGCCACTGGGGTCAAGAGGTTACGAAATGCAGCCAGACAAGCGCTGTTGAAGATCAGTATGTGTGAAGCTGTTGATGGAATGATCACTTTAACAATGGAAATATTCTGTTACTAGCTTTGTAAATGACAACCTCGTAGATCTCCCATAATATATATATATATATATATATATACACTCACCGGCCACTTTATTGGGTACACTTGGCTAATACCGGGTTGGACCCCCTTTTGCCTTCGGAACTGCGCTAATTCTTCGTGGTAGAGATTTAACAAGGTGTCGTAAACATTCCTCAGAGATTTTGGTCAATATTGACATGACAGCATCACGCAGTTGCTGCAGATTTGTCGGCTGCACATCCATGATGCGAATCTCCCGTTCCACCACATCCCAAAGGTGCTCTATTGGATTGAGATCTGGTGACTGTGGAGGCCATTTGAGTAAAGTGAACTCATTGTCATGTTCAAGAAACCAGTCTGAGATGATTTGAGCTTTGTGACATGGTGCATTATCCTGCTGGAAGTAGCCATCAGAAGATGCGTACACTGTAGTCATAAAGGGATGGACATGGTCAGCAACAATACTTAGGTAGGCTGTGGCGTTTAAACTATGCTCAATTGGTACTAAGGGGCCCAAAGTGTGCCATGAAAATTATATCCCCAACACCATTACACCACCACCCCCAGCCTGAACCAAGGCTGAGACAAGACAGGATGATCCATGCTTTCATGTTCTTTACGCCAAATTCTGACCCTACATCTGAATGTCACAGCAGAAATCAAGACTCATCAGACCAGGCAATGTTTTTCCAATCTTCTATTTTCCAGCTTGTGCAAATTGTTGCCTCCGTTTCCTGTTCTTAGCTGACCGGAGTGGCACCCGGTGTGGTCTTCTGCTGCTGTAGCCCATCTGCTTCAGGGTTTGACGTGTTGTGTGTTCAGAGATGGTATTCTGCATACCTTGGTTGTAACGAGTGATTATTTGAGTTACTGTTGCCTTTCTATAATTTCTAACCAGTCTGCCCATTCTCCTCTGACCTCTGACATCAACAAGGCATTTTCGTCCACACAACTGCCGCTCATTGAATATTTTCTCTTTTTCGGACCATTCTCTGTAAATCCTGTATATATATATATATATATACAGGACAGGTGCATCTCAATAAATTAGAATGTTGTGGAAAGTTCATTTATTTCAGTAATTCAACTAAAATTGTGAAAATCGTGTTTTAAATAAATTCAATGCACACAGACTGAAGTAGTTTAAGTCTTTAGTTCTTTTAATTGTGATGATTTTGGCTCACATTTAACAAAAAACCACCAATTCATCTCACTATCTAGTATATATAATAGATCTCCACCCATCTCACATAATAATGCACTAAATGCAGGTTTTTTTTGCAGGTTTTTTCACGTCGGTCACACTACATGACTTAAATTGGCCGTTTTTTACAATATTACTATTATTTTAACAAAACTGTTTCACTGTTATTTTCTCTTTAGAAATAAAAAACTAAATATTATGTCATCCTACCAACTAAGATTTCCAATTGAGGAATGTAATTATTTTAATGAGGCTTTTATTCCTTCATGATTTCATTTGTATCACAGCACAGTGATTATATATATAGTCATTTAAATTCAAAATATGAAAACAAGCTAAAATGATCAACAATCAAGGGACTTCTTATTTTAATTATCCCCCACAACAAGAAGGGTTTTTTTCTCTCAGAAAACTTAAAAAAGGGTTGTCATATTTTAAAATTGTTATTTCTAGACCTAGAAAAGTCATTTAAATGAATCACATTTTAAAACACTGAGCTAAAATATTTCTAAAATCCAGTCAAAACAAACTTATTCAGTAAACCACAAACAACTTGAAATATCATGTACATACTGGTTAATTGAATGGGAACCTATTCAGTTATATAAACCAGGAGTTTCACACCTTCAAATATCATTGGGGTCAAAAAAACGTAAAGATCCACTAGCAGAAAGCTCCCTATTGTGAGTTTTTCATGGGTAGTAACCACTCACATATTCTCGTAAAACGTATAAATCTAGTTCTAAGTAAACTGTAAGGCCGTAAATTTCCCCTTAAACCCTTTGAAACTGCAGCGCCACAAAACTGTGTATATTTCATGATGTTTGAAGGCCTTCAGTAAGCCAGAGTTTTCAGATTATAGGCTGCCGTGCCCTGTGGCTAATCTCCTGCCTTTGGTCCTATAATGACAGGCTCTGCTGCAGGTAGCAGCCCACGGTGCCAAACCTACACAGCTGTCTGTGGACAGCCGGCCTCCAGGTGTTCGGTAAGAGGCTGTCTGCATAATAGTTTTACGGTAAGATTGAGATCAGTTCTGTCGTAGGAAATGACATACAGAAACAAAATCTACCAGCGTATGGTGGATCATGTTTTCTTACTGAATGGTGGTTCGGAGCAAACCAGGAAGTGTTAGTGCTCATCTGTCAACCTCTCCACATTGTGTGTTTTTACCCACCGTGCAGCACAAGAATACAGTCGTAGACTCGTGTTTATGGAAAGCTCTGCTTGTTTGGTCTAATGTAGGTCAATGGAGGCCTCCGTCATGTGGTGTTGAGGAAAAAAACACACCGTAATGCACAACCCCCAAACAGTCATTATACACATAGCACCTGAATCTCTCATTGAGCTGTCTTTTAAATACTCTACTCTGGCTGCTCAAAGAAAGAGAAGCAATCAGCAATTCCATGTACTTTTGCTCTCACCCTAGGACGTACATTTTGTTCTGTGCGCTCGAGGGCATGTGTCCTGAATCGCTAAGACCAGGTCATGACTTCTTCCTTCTGACACTTAAGCCTCCAATCTGCATAAGCCTGAACCAACCAACAAGCAAAAATCAAAACATGGCTGTAATTCTGAGGAAAAAATGACTGGGGATTTCATAGCCAGCTTTAGGGTGCTCACTCACAAAAGCCTCACATCTCACTCCCTCTTTCACTCGCCAATAATCTCCTGTTACTTCTCTGTCATTCTATCAATAATTCTATCAATGGCCCAACAATACAATTGAAAAGAAAGAATGCACTGCAAAAAAAAATTCTTAAACACTATTTTTGTCTTGTATGCAATTCAGTTGTGTATCGATTCTTGAACTAGAAAAAAAATGTCGAGTAATTTAATTTTGTCCATTTGGAATTGATTGGATCGTTGTTGTTTGCTATTGCTGCAAGAGTGACAGTTCGTCCCACCCTTGCACGAGGAAACCCGCCATTAGAGAAGAGAAGAGACGTTGTTGCAAATGGGAGGGGGAGTTATTTTGATTAAAGATTACAAAGGCACATGGATTTTTAAAAATGCATGATGTACAGGGATAAATCATTTATGTCATTTTTTATGAAAAAAAGAAGAACTCAATTTTGATTTCATGTCGACTTTAAAAAGATACATTCACTTGAAAAAGTGCAGAAGAAATTAATCAGTTTTATTATTTTAAGCAATTTTGTAATTGCATCAATAACATTGTTATTTTCCTTCTCTTTTTTAATTAAGGCACAATCTAACAAAAGCATTCAAGTTTTGGTTTCTCCTTTTTTGGTATTAATTCAATATTTGTTAGTTGAAGTTAAATTATTTGCCTGTGTGGTAAGAAGTCAATTTTATTTGAATGTTTTGTATATTTTAAGATATTTACTGTAAAAAAGATAACACTGCTTAAGAAAAAGAAAAAAATACTATAACTCATTAACTGTCTTATTGGCTGTCTTATTGCTGTGTGAAGTGTTCAGTGCTACGTCACTCACTCACACTCTAAACCAGCCTCTGACAATGATAAGGCATCAGTTGATGCCCATCATACAGCTGTTGTTCCTACAAATCCTGCTTTGCTGACATAGACACTGACATCATAGTTATTCACTGGCAGCCTTGGACATGTAGTGCAGAGTAATGATGACCGAACACATTGTGTAGAGATCACAGTGCCGGTTCTACAGATAACATCTCTACCAACGGCTGAGTTAAAGCCAGACTACACCCGTAAATCTCTCGCCCTGCATGAATCAATACATGGAGCAGCTCAGGGCTGAAATCAAATGCCACCACAGCAAGCTTTGCCGAAGCCCCGGAGGGGATATGGTTTCCTCAGCCTGAGTGCCATAGATCAGGGGTGAACAAATGACTTGAAATCTGACACTGTTTTTGCACAAACTTGATTTGATTGACAGAAAGCATGATGAAATCCAGCTTAAATGCTGTTCTTACATATACAGCAGCTTTTTGCCACCTCACAATATCACTGCAGCAATATCGCATTAGCACTTAGCCAATCATCAAGTTGTAAAGACCTTTAAATGAAAATACATAAACATTTCCCAGTCTCCACTATTACTTTTATGCTTTGGAAACAATTAAGGAGCAAATCAAATGTAATACTGCAAAATCAATATAGTTATAATACCAACTGTAAATGTATATTGATGAAAAAGGAGAGAAGGAGCAATCTGACAAGTGGGGGCGACAGATTATAAAACAGGCCTTATGAATTTTAATTAGGTGGCATAATATTATTTGTGCCCAGTAGTTGTAACTGCTTTAGGTGGCACTCATTTCGGTTAGTCATTAGGTTAGGCTGACATATTGGAGACTAATGTAAATTAATTTTATTTACCAAGACTCCACTGGTCACCGTGACCCAGGTATTCTGAGGTTATTCTCAGCAGTACTCATGCTTTATTGCTTCAGGACCAGAGAACAGACTTCACTCTCTACTTAAGGGGCTGCAGGCAGCCACATGAAAACCCTCTTTGAATAACTCATGAAGCACATGCAAAAGCATGCAAGTATGTATTTTGTTTCCATAAAGTTGCCCTTACTCAAACAAGTTTTGATCGAATTAGGTTAAAGAAAAATGAATAGCTGAAGTGTAAAGTTTTTGGAGAAAGTTTATGCTACTGCAAGCTGGATGGCCTGTAGTGAACTGGAACTTCGAGGGACTCTCATGAGCTGGTTTTATCGGAGGTTAAATATGGGAAGATTTTTGAGTCTTGGATCTTAAATTTCCAAAAGAAAAACATAAATATAAATAACATAAATTGCATGATTATTGAAAAAAGGATTGTGGCAGAAATATTCACATCTAAATTATGTCAGTCCAGTTCACAGGTCATTTGCCATCACCCTCAGGCCATCCAAAATGTGTTTGTTTCTTCATCTGAACAGATTTGGAGAAATTCAGCATTAAATCACTTGCTCACCAATGGATCCTCTGTAGTGAATGGGTGCCGTCAGAATCCAAACAGCTGATTAAAACATCACAATAAGCAATCCACACAACTCCAGTGCATCAGTTAATGTCTTGTGAAGTGAAAAGCTGCGTGTTTGTTCATCATTTAGTATCCAGCTAAAATATGAGTCCGTTATCCATAATATTGCTTTCTTCTGTGAAAAAGTTGTCTTGTCTGAATCAGGAGGAAATGTGCAAAGATCAAACACAGTTTACAAGTGAACACAGTCCAAAACAGTTCTAAACAAACATTTTGGTGGATGTTGATGTGAGAGGACAACATGGGATGAGCTTGTTGTAAATCTCCAGTTCTGTTGAAGAAACAAACTGTACATCTTAGATGTCCTGAACGTGAGTATATTTTAAGCAATTTTAAGGTTAACTGTTCATGATAATGTAATTATCATGAGATAGTTTCAAAATGTCAAAGGCAAATCTGCCTTTTTAAGACAATGAAAATTGATATAGATAATTTGCTGTCAATTTCAGTTCAAATGTCAGTTTTTTTGTGTGCATTTGTCCCTTTTTTTTCTTTAAGCATTTATTGCAATAGGACAGTATGTAGCCAGGAAAGTGTGTGAGAGAATGGGGACAGGATCGGGAAAGGTCCCCGAGCCAGGACTTGAAATCGGGACCACCAAAGCACAACAGCACTGTGTGTCGGTGCACAGGCCACGAGGCTATCAGCACCACCAGTTCAATTGTCAGTTTATACGAATTTAATATTATGTCAGTTTAGCTGGTTTACAAAAAATATTTTAGGTTAGATTTGACAAATAACTAAAAGATCATGAGGCCCAGCATCTTCTGAAATGCTTTGAGAGGGTGAGGGACTCCGAGTTTAAATGAAGCCGCCAGCGGCTGAATGGCCAGTGCATCTTCTGGCGTGATCACAGCCATCATTCAGGCTGAGTCGATAACTGTTCCCAGGAACGAAATTCGTTGACTGGGGGACAGCGCGCTCTTGGCAAAATATACCCTGAGTCCTAGGCACTCTAAGTGGCTTAGAAGCACGGATCTGTGATATAGAAGCTCGTCCTCCAACTGGGCCAGGATGAGCCAGTCGTCGAGGTAATTCAAGATGCTCAATCCCAGCTGTCTCAGCGGAGAAAGACCCACATCCATGCACTTCGTAAAACTGAAGCCGTTTTACACTCGTCTAGCCGAGTGTAAGCGGTGGGGCCTCGGGATTGGCGGCTGGATGAGCCGCTGGCGGCAGATCTTTTGCTGGCTGCTGAGTCGGCGCCATTTTGGGGCGACTCGAAGCGGCTGCAGAGCTGGAGCGCTTGGGCAGGTGCGTGGGACGACTTCTGTGTGTCTGTGAAGCGCTCAGCGAAGCCCTCTACTGCAGGACCAAACAGGCCAGTGGGAGAGACCGGGGAGTCGAGGAAGGGGATTTTATCCGCATCCTTCATCTCCGTCAGGTTTAACCACAGGTGGCGCTCGAGCACCACAAGGGGAGCTCTGCACGAGTGACAAAAACGGCACAGCGTTTACAAAAACCCCGCAAAATGTGCTCTTTTATAAAGGGTTCTCGTCACCGGATAGCGAGGGAGTCGCCGGATAGTGGCAGGGAATCCATGGACCAGCTGCTGCAGGTACTGTGGGCTGCTGAGAAGCAGCGAGTCGGCCGAGCAGAGAGAGGTCTGGATCCGCTGCGATGGCTCGTTCAATGGCGAAGGCTTCGAGTCTCAAAGAGTGAAGATCTTGTAGTCGTTGCTGAAGGAGAAGAAATCTGAGGAGCCTTGGCGAATGCCCGCATTATATAGCCAGATGCCCTGCCCATTCTGGCGGGCTTTAGCGGGCTTTCCAGTCATAGGATGTGCAGCTCTGCTGCCGCCATTGGTTTGATTGCGGTAACCACACAAACCAATGGTCGTGCAGTACCTGCGCTATTAAAAAAAGAATTCTGTATCAGAGAAAAAAGTAATTTCCCCTAGCATCTTAAACAGACGCAGTACGAAGTGTTGTATCGCTAGGGAACAGGTTTTCTTTGGTTCGGTTTTATAACGCCTATAGGACACCAAGTCCCCAAAAACATGGGTGCATTGATATAGCTCAAATATAAAAAAATTATATTAGCTGAAAACTACTTCCTGCAACACAATAATGCACAATGGTGATATTATCTTTAAGTATCTATAAACAGTATATCTAATTATTCCATCTGTTTTAGCACATGCTTTTGCATTTGATAAACACTGCTCTCTAAAAGTATGGGTAAGTGATGGGTAATGTCCAAAACATTCACACAATCACAGTCTATAAATAGATACATAGCAACACATTTCCTCCCAATCCAAACTCAGTCATGCTGTTCCTACAGTTTAAACCCTAGAGGGAAAGATAATTTACAGTCAGGGATTGAGTGAAATAAATCACTTTCATACTATTCTTTCTCTCTATATTCTCATACACAGACATACGTTCATTCTCATAGAGGCAGCAGGTAACAGGGTTTCTGCAGAAACAGCAGTTAAATCTGAACATTCAGTTCTTCAGTGCTGGATGGAGATGACAACATGTTTAAGACATACCACAGACAAAGCACCTGTCATCTGCTAGAATATAAACAGGCTTTAAAAGGCCAAATTTAACAGTGAAGTTATGTTAATATTGAGCTAACAATTTCGATTTTTCACAGCCTTTGGTGTCAAATAAACCTTCAAACACCAAATAAGCAACAAAACGATATGATATTGGCAATGTAGCCCAAAAACACAGTTGTGCTCTTTTTGTTGGCAATATTTCTAATGCTCATGCACTAGGAGAGAAAGTCACATTACATTCATCTGCTTGAATAAAGCAGTCATTACATCGTATTAAATTCTGTTTGTGCTGCTCCAAATAGTCATTTAGGAGAAACCATACAGTAAATGTTCTTCAGAATTCTTAAAGTATGTTAATTTATGCAAATGTAATAAACAGGGGAAATTTCTGCCCTCCAGAAGATCAACAAGAATCTGCTTTGGCTTATCAAACAGCAGATATCACTCAAAGGAACATGTCTGATCATGCACTGCCTTATAAAAATACCAAACAGCAGCGATGTTTCAGCTCTACAGCAACATGCTCATCTGAGTTATCAAACACATCTACTAATGTACTTCAACACAACCAGGAGTTACACAAGAACGCCCACTCAACACTGTCGCTCTTATGTTAAGATATGACACATAAAAAAATCTATTTCCTTAGAATTCACTCACAACCACGGCCTAAACTTCTCACCCCGTCCCAGCGTGACCCTACCGTCATCATCAAAGACATCCTCTGCCTCCTCACGAATCAGTTCATTTAGGTCATCCTCCATGATGTCAGGAAAGGCCATTCCGCTTTATCTGAATGGCGTAGTGTCTGAGCAGTAACTATACTGTAAAATGAAATCAAAGCTTGGACTGTCTCCCCCCCCAGGCGAACGTGAAGCCCTCTGTCAGCTTGAGCCTGAGCAGAGAGGCGAGAGGCAGTGGACCGCTCTGAGCTTCTACTCACTGCACCCAGTCGAGTGTGAGTGTGTGTGGGAGCCCACACCATCCAGGCCAATTTCATCAACAGGATGATTTCATAATCTCCTGTGTGAGTGTCAGAATGAGGGAGATAATGTGTGCGTGTGGTAAATATGCCAAGACTGGTGTGTTGAGTGGAGGTCAGGCTGAAGCATCTGGAGAGCCAAACCCTGTGTAGTATTCATCTTGAAATATTACTAGCAATATTAAGGTTATTCTTATGTTTACTTCATAAAAAATCATTATAGATTTCACAGCAAACAGACAAACTGGCGGCTTTTAATCAATCAGATAACAAAATGCATGTATAGGTCATGAACAACAGGTTTTTCAGCAAAGTTGTGAACATGTTGATCATTTAGAGGCCTTTTAGAGACTCAAGTATGATATAGTAGGCTTTATAAGGTTAAGGTGCATATGGTAAATCACTTACAATTTGGTGTGTGTTTGAAAGCTTCTATCATGTTCTTTACATCTAAAGTGTTTCTGAAATAGTAACTAGGCTGCAGTGGATTTAAGTCTTTCTCTTTCATTTTGGTGTGCCGCCTATGAAAGCTCTGCGGAACCGGCCTAATGACAATCTCATTAACGGAGGGGTCAGCTCACACACTCACAGTCATATAACAGCAATTATTAACTTCAGGACTCTTTAAAAACATGTCCTAAATAGAGGAACCAAAATAGATCCACCCACACGTGTCACGTTTCCAGGAAACAATTTGATTTGATTGCATCAAATATATATACACAGACACAACAAACTTTTAGGCTACTGATAATTTCTTATTTATGTCCACAAAAAAAGGTTATTCCACAACTTTTTGCTTGATTAGCAACAGGCCTAATGATCAGTATACGCGCATAGATTTGTTCCTACCTTTGTTGAAATGTTGATGAATCCGATTTATTTAAAATTATGAGGTGCTTGTCTGCAGCTGCTAATTTGCATGAGAAGTGACAAATCATGTTCATAAGGCCTTTCTGTACCACCTCACGTCCCTCTCAGTCCAACTAACTTTGTCTTGTGTGCGCGCAGTCGCATGCTGATCAGTGAAAGAAACCTATTTTTCGGTAAAAAGCTTGGAAGCACTGTATGACTCCTGTAAACATGTTTCTTATAATTATGAATCCAAATGAGATGGGTCAGGTCTATTTTTCTTCATATGGTAAAAGTTTGTTTTGGTAAACAGATTAAAACCTGAGGCTAGATGAACACTAGCATCTAATATCCCCACAAGTCTCCCTGATTCTACAGCTATGCAAGCAAAATGACCTAATATTGATAGATGAATGAATTGTGTTTGGAAGGAGATAGACTGGCTCGCCCCTGGCCCACAGTCGCCTGGTGGTGCCTTTCAGGTCTGTGCGCATGAATAATGAAGGACAAGAGAGTAATAATACCCTGAGGCAGCGAGGAGGAACTGTTCTCTAGACCAAAGCACACACAATAAGCCTGGCTTCAAGTAATGTATGTGAACCTCAAATCTAAAACCAAATCTCTGTCCAAATCCTTCTCATGCAGTCATCATTGGGATATATATTGGAGACGTTGCATAAAACACTTTTTGTTATAAAAAAGATCACAAATGCAGTCACTGGTACGACATTCTTTCAAAAGGCATACGTTTTTACACCCAATAGTTGCATTTTTAGTCTCTTTTACTAGATATTTGTACCTAAATTGTCCATATTAGTACCTTTTGAAAGGTACTATCCCTGCAGCTTTTGTACTTTTTTTCTGAGATTGTAACAACATGTGTAAATAAACATGTTTTAAATCAGCTGAGCAGTGATTATTGCTGTAAATAGTATAGTCATTTAAACATTTAAAGCATATATCTACTGTGCATAAAATGAAATGTACAAAATCCACAATAAAACAGTAATCTCCTTTTCCTCGTCTGTATAAAAATGAAATCTTTTATGGCAATACAGGCTCATCAACAGCCTGTCCTGCTGTAATTATGTTAGCTGTTAGTCATACCACTGAGAATGAGCAGCTATCATACCGACACACACACACACACACACACACCTGCTGTTATCAGCACATCCCACGCACCACAGGCTGCCCGGTAAAAACAAGAAATACACGGTGTGAAAAATATCAAACAAAAGCTTTTGGGACAGTAATCTGCACAATATATCCACAAACATTGTTAAACAGTTTAATAGAGAAGCAGAAATATATTTCTACCATCACTGCTGCCTTTATTTTATGGGAAATACATCACCTTTAGTTCTCACATCACCTTTAACATTCCTAACACAACTCCAATATCTCTTCTCAAGAATTCATCCATGTGTGATTTATAAGTCAGTCAGATAAAAGGATTCTGGGTCTTGTTCTTGATTCGGTAAAGTGCCATGAATGGCATAAGCACTGATATGAATAATCTTAATTCACGTCAATTATAGCTTAATAATGTGCTTTACTTATGCAAGAATGTGTAACCTCTTTTAGATGGATCAGGTTGTACTAAAAGAGATGGTAAACCAAGGAAGGACGTTGAGGAAATTCTCTTATTGTGCCACTTTGTTCATTTCTTTCCACCAACATATATTATAATATCAGCATCTACTAAGAACTGCTGCTTTGCCAGAGAGACAATAAGAAACATACTGCAATATAAGGCAATTGATGATCTGGCACATATAGTAAACTAAACATCGTGCTATTCTTACAGTGACAAGGCCGAGGTCTCAGTAATTCTGATTCAGTGCACATTAAAGTGGTTTAAGAATATGACCCGTCTGCCTTTAATGCTCGCTGAGTCTGCTTCCAGATTCATTGCGAGGGGATGTTGGAGGAAGTTTATGGAATGTAAATGAAATAAGTCAATATAAAGCACCCTCGTGAGCAAGAACAGCTAGCGATTGTTTGTCCAAAATAACAGAAGATGACAGATCTACTATCCTTCCTAAAAGCTCTTCAAAATTGTATTCCACATCAGGGTCAGCCATGCAACCATAAGGGGAGGATTTTATTTCTGATTTTAAACTCTCAGTGACCCAAAGCCACTTTGCAAAGCCTCACTGCTTACTCAGAAGGCATGGGAAAGAGGGCACAAGCAATGTGACAAACAGTTTTACTGAACCACACCCTGTGCCAGTTTCAGTGTAACTTCTGTTTTTACCACTAAACTATTTTTCATATCCCCAGGGGCTTTTAAAGGACAAATGCAAAAAGTTTGAGTAAAAAATTTAGTCATAATTTTCACAATTTTCATGTTAATACCATGTAATTGTATAAATGCTAGATTCATGTTGCTGCACTTATGTTGCACATGAAAAAATACAATTATATATATATAAAATATATATAAAAATGGTAATACTAACCAGTAAGTAGCAAAAATGCCTCCAAACACACAAGTGAACTCCTATTTAGTTCATAAATAATCACGTGTCTTAAATCCTCATAATGCTCCCATCACAATTCAGTATTCACTGAAGATGCAATTTCTTCAATCATCTTTTTCAGAGTACTTGAAATCAGCAATTTGTTGCACTTTAATTAACTGCTGCTAAAATATATGGGAGGTGGATACTTAAAGGGACATTTAAGCAACAATACAACATAATCTCAATGAGCAGGACAGGCTATGGGCGGAGAAGCTTCTGTGGTTTGCTTCACATCCGTTCCCACACAAACAGGTGACCAGAGAGCAGGGATGTGTTTGCAACAGGGGATGGAGAGAGAAAGAAATAGGGAAGGAAAGGAGCCACACCTTTCAGATATCTCTAGCATGCTGATATTGGTTAAGAGCAATATTGGCCATGCCTTAGTTGTGTCAGAAGTTTGCACATTTACCACTTCCTGAAAAACAAGCAATTCGGGGACACCAAAAAAACAAACAAAGTGAAATGGTACAATTACAGCAAAGTTGAAGTAATGCTGGCCAACCAATAATATCTCCATTAGACTTCTTAGTAACACATGATATGGTAATATGTCTTGACAAATGGGAATGGGGGGTATTGTATGGCTGATTGTGTATGTGAGAGAGAGAGAGAGAGAGAGAGGGAGAGAGAGAGAGAGAGAGAGACAGAGAGAGAGAGAGAGAGAGAGAGAGACGAGAGAGAGAGAGAGAGAGAGAGAGAGAGAGAGAGAGAGAGACAGAGAGAGAGAGAGAGAGAGAGAGAGAGAGAGAGCGAGAGAGAGAGAGAGAGAGAGAGAGAGAGAGAGAGAGAGAGAGAGAGAGAGAGAGAGAGAGATGGTAAAACTGAGTGGGCGATTATTATTGGTGATAATAATAATACAATACAATAAATCAATATTATAAATATTTAACAAAATAAATCAATATTTTTTTTTTTTTATTGTTCTGCTATTTGGTGAGATTAGCAAAACAAACAAACAATGCAAATAAATGTAATTTAATATTTAAATCTAAATATTGGTGACTGGTTTTCTATTGGTAAAATTACCAAAATAAGTACATTTTATTTTATTGTATATAAGTAAGTAAATACATAAATGTAAGTTAATATTAAAAATATAAATATTGGTGATTGGTAATAGGTTTGCTATTTGTGAGATTACAAAAATAAAATAATTTAAATGTTATTTTATTTAATATTTGAATATTCATATTTGTATACATATATAAGTGATTGATTTGCTATTATTAGTGAGATTATAACAATTAAATGTATTATTTATTACTTAAATATTAGTATTTGTATATAAAAATTAGTGATTGGTTTATTATTAAAGAGAAAATATAAACAAATGAACAACCAAATAAATAAATACATCACAACAAACCCCCACACAATTTTAGAAACCCGCAAAGCATTTATGTATTCATTATTTATTAATTAATGTTATTTTAGTGAAAACTAGTTGATTTGCAAAATTCATTTCTCTCTACCCCTGAACATGCTGAGAACTGCTTGGTGCTGGGCTCTTAGTTTCCCATCCTAGTACTGAGTGTGAGATTCCCATATAGAGTTCCAGAACTCCAGACAAGGAGCTCTTTTCCAGTTTATCTACATGAGAATGTTCTTTCCCAGCATGTCTGGCGAGGCTGTCACCCTCTGCTCATTCAGCCTAGCCAACCCAGGGATCTGGGCATTCCTCAGTGGGCCCACATCCTGCTTTTAAAACAACGATGAGCCATGGTAACATCCCAGAATCCATCAACACCAACCCCAAACCCCCAGGCCTCACAGACAAGAGAGCTCTTTAGAACTCCGGGACCCCTCATTTAGGATTGCACAATGTTGTTGTTCTGTCTGTTCCAGTAATGTGTACCTGTTGGGAAGCTACATTTGTAATACAACAGAATGTTAAATGAGGCATCGTCCCCCTGTTGCTGCATGATTTATGGGCTTCAGATGTGTCAGGGTTGTTTTGTAATCATTCCTGCGGGCTGCTGCTGGTTTCTTTACAAATGTATAAATTAGAATGACTCATTTGTGATCGTCGGCTTTTTGGAGAAAAAACGAAACTGGTTAAGACACAGCATTCTGCCATCTGTTGTCTGCTAATACGCTTACCACTGATAAATATTCATCAGACATCCAAAAACTGTGCAAAACAAATTTTACATAAAAAAAAAATATTAATTAAATGACAGTGTTATGGATGGTTGCATCTAACTTGTTATTCTTAACTAAAACAATAAAAAAATTTATTTAAAATAAAGCTGAAACAAAATAAAATATAAATATTAGATAAAAAAAGTTACACATGTTAATTGGAAACTAACTGAAACAGATATGTTTAAGTAAAAAAATAACTAAAACTGAAGCAAATATTTAAGCTAAGTATAAATAATAAAACATTTACACTAATAAAAAGTTGCAAAAGCACATACAAATTAGTACAAATCTAACCTATTAAATTGAAAAATAAATCTTTATAAAAATCAGTCAAGTTGATTAAATTCAAGGTACATATTTATTTTCATATATGGAATTATATATTTGCAAATATGTAAATATTGGTTACACATATAATTGAACATATATGCAGTATAATGTCACATATGTGAACATGTATACAAATATGAACAAATTAATTGTGTCACATACACACACAGAGCATACACATATGTCACGATCTGCTACTACAGTTTTGGAAACGAGCAGCACGGAGATGAAGGAGATTCAAAAACTATCTTTATTAATCCACACAGGGACGCCTGGAGTCACACACATAGCACAGGGACATCTAGACAAATAACAGCAGACAAAAGAAGCTGAACAGAACGCTCTTTAAGTACTCCTCACACAAGGACTAAACGAGACTGATTGACAAGAAACACCTGGAATCAAATCAACACAAATGGAAACAGGAACAGGAAGAACTAAATATGGGCATGGAGGGAGAAAACTAGATAATTAAATAACCCAGCTGAAACAGAGGAGCTATCAAACACGAGGGAATAAAATAGGTCAGGGGATCATGCGGAAACAGAAAACAAACTCAAAACAGACTGAATATGTGACAATATATATATGTGTGCAATGTATTTTCTCATGTAGCTACTATATATATTAACACTTATTTGGGAACATGCATGTTACATTTATATGTAACCAAATCCGACAAATATATTTTGTCATATATATCCATATATATATTTACATTTATAACCAAACCTATATATATATAACCTATATATGGGGTATTGTCAAGAGGAAAATGAGAAACAAGAAACCAAAAATGCAGATGAGCTGAAGGCCACAGTCAAAGAAACCTGGGCTTCCATACCACCTCAGCAGTGCCACAAACTGATCACCTCCATGCCACGCCGAATTGAGGCAGTAATTAAAGCAAAAGGAGCCCCTACCAAGTATTGAATACATATACAGTGAATTAACATACTTTCTAGAAGGCCAACAATTCACTAAAATGTTTTTTTATTGGTCTTATGAAGTATTCTAATTTGTTGAGATAGTGAATTGGTGGGTTGTTGTTAAATGTGAGCCAAAATCATCACAATTAAAAGAACCAAAGACTTAAACTACTTCAGTCTGTGTGCATTGAATTTATTTAATAGTCGAGTTTCACAATTTGAGTTGAATTACTGAAATAAATGAACTTTTCCACAACATTCTAATTTATTGAGATGCACCTGTCCTGTATATATATATATATATATATATATATATATATATACTGTATAGAACTTGCTACGTGTACTGCGTTAGGCTAACTGAGACTTGTCACAGCACTTAAATATTATTGTTGGTTTGATTGCTGTAGTCCTCATTTAAGTCGCTTTGGATAAAAGTGTCTGCTGTAGACATTAATGTAGACATTAATTTGCCTGAATCTGTATAGAATTGGGGACCTCTGTAGGCATATTGGGACTGTATTTTTGAGACATTTAATTTAGTATGTAAACCCATGTGTTAGTAAAAAAGGAAAAAGTGTTTCAATAAAGCTATGTAGTACTGTTTTGTTTCTGTCTTATTGCTAAATATATAGTTTATATGTATCAATATATGGCTATACATGGTCCATGCATATATTGAAAAATATAAGCACTAGAGTCCCATATATCAAAATATGTTATTTCTTATATCTTCCAATATGTTCACATATATTTTTGTTTCGTAAGGGGGTAAGCAAGGTAAAGGAGCCGTTTTTGTCCTGCTGTGTTTCTTAAATGTTGTTGAACCTGGTGCACTCATACTGCATGCATGCAGGCACATAAATTCCTTTCCAGCAGGGGCCATTCAGGATTACTGACATTGTGATCAAAGACGGAGTTTGTTTAATCCTGAGAGGACCCGCTATGGTTTGATGGTGCTGTGACCCTGTTCGAGGGCCCTTACCTGCATCAGCAGGCTTCAATGGCCCCTATTGTTTTATAATATCAGGCCTTGTGGTCATGGTCTTGGGTGCATCAGTAACATCACTGGCTGTCTAAATGCCTCATGTAATATCTTTCCTCTGAGAACTACCCAATTAGAGCCATACGGCAAGATGGTGGAAGATGGTGCAAATAAAGAGAAGGAAACGACACAGCAAGAGGAGTGTGAATGAATCACGTCTCTGTAACCTAAACAACTCTGAGGTGCTTAACCTTCATATTAAGGATCCTGTATTAGCTCCAGAGAGGCTTGTTGCCATGGAGTGGGAAGATGCTGCTCTGCCTCCAAAGCTCATAGTAAAGCAATACATGTAGAAAAATAAAAAAAGCCAAAAGCAGAAAATATAATAAAACCAAACACATAGGTCTCAAAAGAACACATTTCATCTGTTCAACGATGCTGCCCTCACAAATGAGTCCTCAAGATCAAGCATAATTTTCAACTTAATGAAAATTGTATTTTAATAGCTTAAGTTATTATAAGTTCAATAAGCAGGGATTACCATAAACACAGGCTGCAGGTAACCACAACATTACTGATATTCAGACCAAAAGCATTATGCAGTGTAATATTGAATTTACTCAACAATTAAAGGGATAGTTCACCCAAAAATTGTTATAATTGACTCACCTTCATGTCGTTCGAACCCCGTATGAGTTTCTTTCTTATGTTGAACATAAAATAAGATATTTTGAAGAATGCTGGTAATCAAACAGTTCACGCTCTCCATTTACATCGAAAGTATTTCTTTCCCTACTATTGAAGTCAATGAGGACCAACAACTCTTTGGTTCTTCAAAATTTATTTTTTGTTCAAACTAAGAGAGAAATGTAGGCATACATGTTTGGAACAACATGAGGGTGAGCAAATTATGACAACATTTTCAGTTTTGGTACATTCTGTACATTCTAGACACAATATTGGCATTTATTTTTGAGATGTTGTTTCATTACTGTAGTGGTTTTGAATAATACATTTTAACGAATGATCACATGACTCACCCACCCACAAAGTGGTGTTCAAAATAGCATACTACTTTTACTATTCCATATCCATGGGCCTGTCCCAGCTTGCACTTCACTCGCCTACTTACAGGACATATTTCCTGTATTTGACCCAAGTGTTCGAGTAGAGCTTTTGATAACCTAATGAGACTTGCTTACAACAAACGGGTCTAAAATTGCAAGTAAAGTTTTGACAAAACTTTATTCATACATTTCGAGTTTCTATTCACTAATAACCTTCTAAATGTCAGTTCAGTAGCTTCTATGTAACAGAATGTGTGGTGCTTCTAATTAAATGATGAAGAGCAGTTGCAAATATTTTACAAATACACTTATCTCTAAAATGTGCAACACATTTTACTTCCAAATCATATGTAATATCTCATTCATTTCACTTATACTGGGAAGTTTTCTTCAACATTATGCAATTTTGGAGCACAAAACTGCAAGTGTGGGTAAATATTGTAGAGTAAGAAGTTAGCATGCTGTTAAAAATATAGCTACTCACTTGTTTCGTTCCTGAATGAATCAGTGTTATTTGAATGAACCTGCAGAAAGAATGATTCAGTGACTCGCTCATAAAGTCACTTCTGTCCATCACCCAGCATAATGACATAAACTGCAGAAAGCGTCACTGAAAATCCCCACAGCTAATTGACACTTTACACATTTCTAAGTTTCTAAGATGCGAAAGTCATCATAGCTGGGTAAACTTTTACAGTAGTGAATTGACTATGTTTTTTGTGTTCTCGTGCATTCCAATAGCAAAAGAAAAAATCCACAATAGCATTTCTATGACTTTCCAAAAGATCGAGAGATTGATTATATTGGTCAGAAGAGAGAAAATGTCAAATTTGTCATCACTCTGTCAACCATTGTCTTAGAAACACTAATGCAATACACACTCAGCAGCGTTAACCAGTTATCTGAAATTTAATATAAAACAAAGTATAACATTCTAAAAATGAAAATAAAAAAGGGGTTTAACTTCATACACAAAATGACAGTGACACAAACAGTGAAACGTCGTAGTGCTGTTGGGACATTGCTCGGCCAATCAAATTTGAGCATCAAACTGTTGTATTATACTATTTAGTGCTTCCTTTTCCATTGCACAAAAAATGACCAAAAATATGCCCTCGTTACAGTGCATGGAAACAGGAAGCTTTCTTCATTTCCTCGATGAACACTAAAAGTTTTGTGGTTAACAAGTGCAATCTTCATATTGCAAAATGTTGATTTCTCTGAAAGTGACAGGCTTTAAACTGAATCACCCTCTGAAGTGCAATTTAACCTTACAATGTGGAGACTAAAATATTCAAACCTGACACTTTGAATATTGATATGACAACAATGACACTTAGCAACACCACAGACTTCACTGCGGCATGTTTAATGTTCAGACGTCGTCTCTCTAGGGGGTTCTTGTGCCTCATTGTCAGGCCTCTCAAATGGCAATATTAAGTAACAATCATTGCTGGCGAGCTAGTGTTAAACAGTCGGCTGCCATGTGTGCGTGTGTGTGTGTGTGTGTGTGTGTGTGTGTGTGTGTGTGTGAGTGTGTGTGTGTGTGTGTGTGTGTGTGTGTGTTTAAAAGGGATTGGTTGTGTCTCCCAAGGACACTTTTGAATTATCATCAGACACTATGAATCAATCTCCCATCTGGTCAGAAACAGATAACCAATACAAGCCCTAATCGTGCAAAGCATTAACAAAACATAAAATGTAATTCTTGTGCAGCTAAGGATTTACTACAAGGATAAGCTATTGAAATATTGTCCAGTATCATGCAAGCATGGCAAGAGTTCCATTGGGTGGACACACTGCAGTCTCTGGAGTGTTTCTGTGGGTGGAAATGCTCTTCAGGCTCTGATCCGAGCTCTAATCTGTCTGATTGTAGACAGACAGTCGTATCAAATAGGACTCTAAGAATAACGTTCTCTGTTACAGACTCCTGTTATCAAAGGAGAAAGAGGACTATTTTTGGCATCGAACTTTCTTCAGTGATTTGTCACAGTTGCTCTGATGAAACAGATGTCACTGCTAAAAGAATCAGAGAGAGCAATGAGTTCGTTTTGAAAGCTTAAATACAGCAAAGAATCAGTTTGTCACTGTCATTTATTTATGGTTATACTTGACCTCTATTACATAGACTTACATTGTAAGTGCATATCTGTCAGTGCATTTGTGTTTTGTTTTGTTGGCTACCCTGCTGGTAGATGCTGTGAATTACTAAAATTTTTATTTTATTAGATTATTACAGTTTTTAAACTACCATTCAAAAGTTTGTGCGAGTACATTTTTTAAATAAATGAATAATTTTATTCAGCCAAAAAACAATTAAATTGAACAAAAATTCCAGTAAATATATTTAGGTCAGAAACATGTATCAACTATTTTGGCAATAATAAGAAATGTTTCTTGAGCACCAAAGATTTATATTAGAATGATTTCTGAAGGATCGTGTGACACTGAAGACTGGAGTAATGATGCTGAAAATTCAGCTTTGCATCACAGGAATAATTATTAAATGTTTATTTATTTATAAATGCTTATAAATGTATTTATTAAATAATTATTCCGGTGATGCAAATGTAAATGTGTTATAGTATATATTATATGTATAAAATATATCAGTTATTTTATGTTTACTTTTAGAGGCTTATTTTAAAAACATTAAAAATTATTACTGACCCCAAACCTTTGAATGGTTTATGATTTTAAGAAACATGTATGTAGCAAAGCTGGCAGATTTGACAGTTTTATCTAATTTATTGTCCATTTGACTCTGCAAGACTAACATAGGCCTATATATTGACACAAGAGGAAGACATCAGCCAGCATGTCTATCTTACTTATCTAAAAGCCTGATCAAGACCTTGAAAAGTCTCAGGGGTCAAGGGTGAAAATCAATGTTGAGCACATCCGATAAATCAGTGTAATCAGGCATCGCTTTGAGGATACTTGGGGTGTCTTGTCAGATGGCTTTACAGCTCACAAAGGCCTCAAGCGTGGATCAATACTGCACCTTTATCCAAATCTTCAGAAAGAGCCTTGGAGGAAATTAAGGCAACCAAACTCTAGCAACAATAGATTGCATGTAATCAGATGCTCTGCTGGTGTTTCATCCATTATCCTTTTTCCATTCCTCTATCGTATTTTTTGTTTTCTTCAAAGTCTCTGCAGGTAAAGTCAGACAGCAGACAGCTCTTGCCCCAGAGACACCACAGGCTGTGATACAGTCTAGAGCTCTGGGGTCCTTCCCCACCCCTCAGACACCTTCAAGCCCCTCATGTGGAGAGGACAGAGTCCTCGCTCCCCGCACCACGCTGCCTTTTGTCTTGCTGGTACAAACACCTCTTCAACATGTCTATATGTGAGTCTGGAAATAATGGCCCAGACTACCCAGATCCCCTCTTCACAGAGATGAAAAGAGTCTTTGAAATGAAATAAGCCTCCCCAAAGCGCTGTGTGCATGCGTCTGTGCATTTCATCCTTCAAAAAACGGCGGGGCGTTCCTAACAATTAGTTGTAATACGGGTGGAGTGGGGTTCAATTCACACAGATTATCTTTTTATCTACAGTCCCCGGCGAGCCTCCAGCCTCTTCTCAGACACAAAAGAGATACAGACACAGTGGAATCAATTACTTTAAGACTCAACCAAAGCAAGTGAACAGAGTAGATATGTGAGCTTCCACCCAATTCTCAAAAACCTCTTGTCAACAGTTTTTGCCAAGCACTTCAATATCACCAAACCTTTTATGTCTCTATCATATTCTACTAAAGTATGTGAATGCAAACTCAATTTTTTGTGTTTTTCCACAAAAAAGAATCCATTCAGAAATGCTGTCTGCGTTTGAATTAATTTGCACATTGGGATTGGCAACATCAGCTGGGCTGATATGTTTTTGAAGGATCTGGGTTTTGGAAAAGGTACATGTGGTTGAAGTTAGTAAAAAATAGCAGAAGTTATCAAAACAAATGAAACTGCTTACAACACTGTAATGAGTAGCATACTTTATATTTGCTACTTTATCTTTACTAACTTTTACCATACATACTCTCTTCAAAACCTAGATTCAGGAATAAAAATATTTGAGTGACTGATACAATCGTTTCATGGAATACTCCTGTTGGTTCATATTGAGTTTTATATTTTATGTTTATTTTCATGATATTAGGTAAATGATCCAATGTTACTTTCAATATGGATTTAAAGGTCACACAAAATGATATTCAAACTCACCCTTTTTTAAGTTTTATTGTTGGCATTTTTGCCTATTTTTAATTACAACAGACAGGGTAGAGCTGACAGGAAGTGAAGTGGGAGAGAGAGAAGGAGGCGGACTCTGGAAAAGTCCTCAAGTCAGGAATCAAACTCCGGATGCCTGAAGCGCAATGTATCTACACGCTGCCCACGGCAATACCAGCACAGACACATTAGACCCTTTTAACGTTAAACAAAGCACATAATCAATACCTGAGATAATCACTGTCATAGTTTTTATAGAAACAGAAAGGGTCTCTTAACACAAAACCATTTTTAAACTAAAACTGGAAAACTTGTATTGTATTTTGGCCATACAATTACATAGCTGCAACACTTTGGGGGGCCTGAAAATGCATATTTAAAAAAAAAGGATTTCGAAGTGCACATTTTTAAAAGTATACTGTTATTATCTCTGTGCAAATTACAAAAACATGAATTTGTGAAAATAACATGTTCAGTCTATGAGTTGAAGCATAAGTGTTTAGGACACGGTGAAACGTGCGCTCCTGTATTGCTCTTGCAGTAACAAACCCCAGGACTCAAGGGATCACAAATTACTGGAAATGCCCCTGCCATCAACATTGCTCCACCATGAGAGTAATAAACCTTAATTAGATAGCTGTCCATAAAAAAAAATGTTCTTGTTAATTTAGCTATAATGCAAGGCATAGCGATTCACCACAGGGAAAACAACTTGCATAGCTAGTAGCACCTGCGTTCACACAGGCTATTATCATACTGTGTATGTTTAGGACCTAAAATAACACTTCAGAACTCCGATTCAGAATTTTGAATGCACCCTCCCATTTTCTGAGAAAACATCTGTGAAATAGGCAGCCAACTCTTACGTAGCACATCTGAGATGAATAGCATTGCACAGATCTGACATGCCCCAAATGAAAAACAGGCGGAAATTAATACCAATCTGTGAGTGACTGAGGCGGAATTCATGGCACATGGTCAACATTCCCAGAGCAGCAGCAGCTGTAGCTGTTACTGTATGTTTAGCTTTGTAGAGGAATGATTAGCACCTTAGCTGCAGAGCTAAACACATGGCTGTTGTTAATTAGCTATGCTAAGGGATTCTGAGGACACGGGTTCCCTCTGTTGTCACGGGTCATTTGACTGATGAGCCTGAACTAAATCTTTTCTGTCACACGTAAAACAGGATTTCATCTGTTTTCTCTCTCTCCTTTCCTCAGCGGTAATGCAAACACGGTTAGCGCTGTACTCATTTAGACATGGGGGTGTTGAGAGCCAGACAAAAGTACCAGCGAATCAGCATCATGTCCTATTTAATAAACATCTGATTAATTTTACAGGATTGTGCTCGAGCCACGACTGTTGGGTTCAGTATGTGACGAATCAGAGAGGAAGAGGAGAGTGTCCCCTGCAGTTAAATCATACTAACACAGGGCTGGACACACAATTGTGCCATAATTATCATCCTTAAGCTTAAAATGTCACAATAAAACACATTAAAGCATTTCTAAGTTGTCCGTATTTGCATATTCTGTACTTGGCTGTGTATAAAAGACCTTAAGGGCAGACTAAACTGCATCAATTTACTGCTCCCTTCAAACCCTCTGTCAGTCAATGCAAATGCACTGCCTAGTGCTTGGCTATCTTATCACATGTATTCAGCTCTCTCTCTCTCAGACACACACACACAGACTACACTGCTGAAGAGCACAACACAGACAAATTAAAAAAAATCTAGACTAGGGAATGGGATAGAAAACAGTGAACCTCTGACCAAATTGAAACTAGTCCATGCTTACAACCAGAAGCTTAATATAACATGTAATTCAAAATAATCTCAAGGTGTTCAATCCTTTCAAACTTTATTCGATTGTAAATAAAGCTAGTTTTTTATTAGATATTTACAGATCCATTAATACAGCTCAGAGACAAAATTAAGGAATTATATTTTCAACCAACATACAAAAAGAACATTAAAAGTGGCTGTTTATTAATATATCAAGCCATGACAAGGTCTAAGGCCTCTTTTTTAATTTTCCTGTAATAGCTACTGTTTTAATGAACACCGTTCTGAATCACACATTTATTTTTGTGATTCCAGAAGATATTTTGTTTTTGAAAACCAGCAGCTTTGTTTAATTACAGCAGAACATACTGGAACAAATATTACAGCTTATACAAAAAGACATTCATATATTGAGTTGGATAACTGTGGTCTTTAATTCAAAAAGAAAAAGGATTTATCCATAGGCTATCTAAATGTGAAGGACTACTTCTGTTCCACTACAGCCTTGCACAGCCTTGAGCTATCGGTTAATATTAGCATTGACCAGTAGTCCATTTTGAAGTTACAGGTTTTAAGAGCCCTCTCTCTCTATATATATTTTTTTTTTTTTTTTCCTGGCTGCATATTGGTGTAGTTATGACCTCTAGTAAATATAAACTATCTACTTAGGCTAAGCATCCAAACCTTGATCCCTTGTAGCCCGAAATCTGTAAGCAAGGGGAACATTTTGATTGGATGGCCACTAACTATTATTGTAACACAACACTATGGATTGGAAGTAGAGATAAAACTAAGACACATTAAACTCCTTGTTATTTCACATCTGAGTGAACCGCTGGCTACACAAGTCTGCCATTAATCTGAAGAACACATCACCAATCAGCAGCGCTGGCCTTCAGCCAATCAGAGCCCAGCGTGAGTCAGAGCGTGACCAACACTCGATCCCGGACACCCATGGTGTTTATCTCTGAGCAGCAGAAAGCGACTAGAAGACAAGTCATTGTGGACACTGTGTACCTTCACACTCACTTCGTGCTCTCCCCTGTTTTCTTCGCACACAAATGTGAACTCAGACCCGTACAAAACACATAGGCCTATGGGGGAAATTTCAGACACATTCCGATGATATAGATACCATCAGGACAGTGAAGCCATATAAGAACCATTCCACAAATAACTTTTCAGTGAACTTTCATGCTAAGAACATTTCTAAATCTAAAGAACTTTGGAAAGGGAAAGGCTCCATCGATGTTAAAGGTTGTGGAAACATAGATGCTATAAAGAACCTTTATTTTTGAAAGTAGGCCTATACAAGAATAGACCATTTACACTGAGAAAAGATGTATTCATCATGAACCCTTCCAGCATATTCTTTCACACACACACAAGAACATATCACACTCACTGTTGAACTTCCTGTGACGGGCCCGGGCCCTCCAGGGCCGTTCGCGGATCCAGTGCAGCTTTCGCGACAGTTTCATGGCTGTGCGCCAGATCGTGCCCACAGCAGGACGTCATCGACCGGCATCAGCCCAAACTTTTCCTCTTGTCCCCCAAACATGAGCTCATATCCAAAGCAAACATCGGACCCTATGAGCGTCTTGGTCCAGTTTTCAAAGTGGACTCTTTTCTCTCTCGCTGGCTGCGTATCTCTTGTCTCAACAAGTCTGTTTGCATTGCCTGAGATCTATATTTTATGCATGAGTCAGGGGAACTCAACTCCCTCTGCAGCTCTGACACATAGTCGTCACTCAGCTTGTCTTGATCCAGGGAGCACCAGCTATCCATGGCCTGTATCTGGGCACACACACACACACACACACACACACACACACACACACACACACACACACACACACACACACACAGAGAATTGAAACGTGACTCTTGTCGTCTTCAGACAAAAGATGGGATTGGATACCAGACAGGGAACATGCGCTATATCTTTGCCTTCTTTGTGTACCTGAAAGGTGTATTTCGCTAATGTATTACATTAGTGTCTGTGTGATCTGGTGTAGCCCCTCACCCTCAAGAGTTGTTATTGTTAACTGTAACTAACATTAATAAAAATCATTATCAGTAATTTAATTAAAGCTGAATAAAATGTTAATATTAGATGTAAAACTTAAAATGCCAAAACTAAAATGATAAATGTTTTCTTGGCAACTAACTTAATTTGAGGTAGGCTGCTAAAATGATAAAAGCAAACAAACATTAAAAACTAGAATTAAACTTAAATGAAAGTAATAAAGGCTAATTCAAAATAATTATAGATAGCATAATAGCAGGCTATATAAATAACACTAAAATTACACTGTTCTTCACAGCCAGAGATCATGTTTCAGTAAAAAAGAGGAGAGGCTTATTAAAAGACACTCTATTTTTAAATAACTATAAATGAATGAATGCAGTGTGACACATGGTAAACAGAAATATGAGAGGCTTTCATGTAAAACACACTAATCATAATCCAGTCTAATTCAATTCAATCCAATTTGAAAAATCATTCAAAATGAAACGACGATGAAGGAATAATAGTTGTAGTCCTATGTCTCCCTCTAGTGGTCTTCTTCAATACATACACTGTGTGATGGTCTGCTCAAATGTGTTGCTAGGCTGGGTGTCCCCCCCCCCTAACATGAACACAGAATTTAATGGAATGTAAAAAGAGCATAGATTTATAACACTAATTCTCCAAAGACTATATATAAACATTTGAATGTTCTGCACAATATATTGATCATTTGGCCATATAAAATCACTACTGCTTTGAGGCATGTATAATAACCACAGTACTTATGACACGAGGAAAAATGGATTGAATATTTATCACAGAACATAAATATTAATAAAATTTTAATATTTTGTATTGGTGACTAACACAACCATCTGCAAAACAGAGTTGGGTCAGCATGATATGTAATTAATAATTTCAGGATGGAATATATTTTGGATAAACTTATATTTTTGGATATAACTTTGGTCACTGCATTGGACAAAGGGATGAACTGTGCATGGAATCAAGTGCTGCAGTACAGAATACAAGAGCAATGGCAAGACGTACCGTTATTTAGCAGCTTTAAGACATATTAAAGCTCTACTGCCATGATCATCTTAAGGCTTCTTAATTGCTGGTATTCATTTAGCCAATTCTTTGGTCAATTATTCTAAAGATTCCATCAGATTAGGAATTGATGGACTCGTTAGAAATCCTGAAAAATATCACATCTGACCGGCAGTTTTTAAAGTTATGTCTGTGCGTGTCATCACAAAAAATTTAATGATTTGAAAAACTCTGAAGTTGTGATTGACCAAAACTGGCAAACACGTTAAGGCACGGTATCCCTTCTCATAATCTCAAATCCTGCCGTTTTATATCATTACTGTCCATGTACGGAAAACATATTTCTGCACATACTGACAGTGCTCCCCAGAAAATCCAGAGTAAAAAGACAAATACAAATAAAAATGGAAAGACATTATTCAAATGTTGGTCACTAAAAACAAAAGCAAAATCTAAAAACAACAGATCAATATTTTTCTGGTCTGGACATCATCACAAATCACATGATGCACTTTGGACTAGAGGGACAAACTATATAAAATAAAATAAATCTTCATAGAAAGCTGAAATAATGCTCACAGAATAACTTTAGAAACAAAGGCAGTTTTCCAACTGGAGTTATAACTGCACAAAACAAGTATATATATATATATATATATATATATATATATGGCTTTCAATTCCATTGTACCTAAGAAACAACCCTTCATCTCTGTAAATAAAATTAATTCTCCAGAAAAAAATGCATTTGCACATCTCTGGAGATGCCATGTTTCGGTTAACAGGCCTAACAGAAGTTTATCATCTCTACTATATAGTCTCATACAAGACTGTAGTGGTTCTCAGAAGCTCACAGAAGGACAAATAAAATAAACATTTATGAATAAAACAAGTAAACAAACCAGATTTCAATAAAACAACATTACTGTCACATTCACAACAATCTTTAACTGAATGGTCCACTGTGTTGTGTCCACTGGACTGATCTTAATGTTCAAAAGGGTGTGAATGAAGCGGCAGTTAATACACAGAGCCGTAGTAATATTGCGTTCAATATTGCAGATGAATCGCATTCGATTATGAACGTGATATCGCGTAGCTTGTCAGTGAACTACGGCTCTGTGTATTAACTGCCACTTCATTTGAAAACAGGTGATGAAGATTTACCGCCAATCACGGTAAATTGATTCGAATAATTGATTGAATAACCAATAAATGGCTGATGCTCTATACTAGTTTGTCTAAATAATTAAAATAAATAACAACACTAAAACCAAAAATGAAAAAAAAATGTTTTGTTTATATTTTAACACTACAACTGTAAAATTAAAATACTAATATTAACAACTCTCTTATATATATTTTTTAAAACCAACAAGCTTTTACTTCGGTGGAAAGTTGTATGGAGCCCTGAAAGCTTCTCTTCTCTTGTCAACAGTGGGTTTATAAACGCTTCATATTGTATAAGAAAATGATCAGAGTAAGCTTTGTTCCCAAATGCAGAAGTGAACCAGACTCACAGCAGATGTAGAGATGAGTTCATGTGGAGCAGCAGTTATTGCAAAGCAAACCGTTTCCGAGACACTGAACAAAAAAAGTTGTGTATAAATGAACACAGTGCTGCACTTCACTGTGATAGATGCAAAGCATATACTGTGGAGGGAAAATATTCGATCCCCTGCTGATTTTTTACGTTTGCCCATTGACAAAGAAATTATCAGTCTATACTTTTAATGGTAGGTTTATTTGAAAAGTGAGAGACAGAATAACAACAAAAATCCAGAAAAACGCATTAAAAAAGATATAAATTGATTTGCATTTTAATGAGTCAAATAAGTATTTGATCCCCTATCAATCAGCAAGATTTCTGGCTCCCAGGTGTCTTTTATAGGTAAGGAACTGAGATTATGAGCACTCTCTTAAAGAGAGCGTGTTACCTGTGTAAAAGACAACCTGTCCACAGAAGCAATCAATCAATCAGATTCCAAACTCTCCACCATGACCAAGTCCAAAGAGCAAATAGTTTTTTCCCACTGTATTCATTTAATTAAATTGCAGCCTTTGCGACTAGACAACCTCACTAAGCGATATCTCAATTTTGTTTTATTTTGATGAATTGTGCAGCTGGTTAAGCTTATGCTGTTGTGTTAGATGCTCAAACAAACAGAGCAATCTTTTGGAAGAATGTACAGATGTCTCTGCATACAAAAATGAAACAGGACACAGCAGAAACAAAACAGTGCTTCAAACACAGTAAACAGTTAGTTGGCCATTAAAACCTCTACAGAGCAGCATACTAGCATAATTACAGGCAGTAGAGCGTCTGTGGTTGTGGACTAATGTCATCGAGCATCTCTAGAGAGAGCACATTGCCTCAAGCTGCTCTGCTTAACTAGATCAGTGTAACAGGAGATGAAAACATGATCAAATCTGGAGCAAATAAACTAAACAGACGCTGTCCATTTACTTCCATGTGACATTCAAGATCATGTGAGTTAAAAATAAGCTTTGCTACAGTAGCTTGAGATATTCAGATGTGATGATAAAAGACAATGTAGCTTTTTAAATCAAAATTTGTCTCCCAAGAAAAGTTTTACTCGCCACAGCTTCACTCTGTAGCAGTGTATTCATGTCCAGCACTGCATAATAGGCGATATTAGTCAGGATGTAGATTACTGTGACAATAGGCATGGAGATTGCTATAGACAACGGCAGGTTCCTGTAGAAGAGAAAGACAGATTTTGATTACATACTTAATCTTCCTGATTGATTTGCAACAAAACTGCTGGACATTCATTCATTCAAGATGAAGTGTGCAATTTCTGCACCACAGAGGATTGTAAAGGTGATGACTGTTTTTAAACGAACTGAGCAATGTTTCGAAAGCACTATAGTACAAACTTTTCAGGGCAATCAACCTACATATGACTTACTAGGGGTGTAACGAGACACGCATCATGTATTGAACAGTTCATGGAAGTCATCATCCCTATCCCCTTGGAGTGGGGACTTTGGACTGAACAGGGCACATGCATGCCATTATGTAGTCGTTTGGAATGCACTTGGCAAAGGGAGCGATCTAATTTCCTCATTATCTTCAGCTGGGATGTTCCCGTGACCATAAAAAAAGTATACATTTTACATATAGGGTCAGATTTTATATATATATATGTATATCATTCTCACCAAGGCTGCATTTATTTGATTAAAAATACAGTAAAAATTGTAATATTGTACATAAATATTACTACAATTCAAAATAACTGTTTACTACTTTAATATATTTTAAAATGTAATTTATTCCTGTGATGAAAAGCTGAATTTTCAGCATCATTACTCCAGTCTTTAGTGTCTCATGATCCTTCATAAATCACTATAATATGCTGATTTGCTGCTCACGATACATTTCTCATTATTATCAATCTTTTTTGAGCTGTTTAATAATTCTTCCTGGAAAACATGGTGTATTTTTTCATGATTCTTTGATGAATAGAAAACGACAGCATTTATCTGAAATATATATTTGTGTAAAATTATGGATGCTTAACTATCACGTTGATCAATAAAATGTGTCTCTGCTCCGTAGAAATGTTTAATTCTTAATATATATATATATACTAGCCCCAAATTTTAATACATAATATGGTTTAAGGTATATATATTAAACAACACGTGTGTCAGTATATTCAAACCTTGGGCCAGCACAATCATTCCAGCAATGATAATGACTATGAGAGCCAAGACTTTAGCCACAGTAGAGATGACCTGAAAAAGCCCCCATTTCACCTTCATACAGTTCACAAAGGTGAGAAGACCTGCAAAGGAAACAGAGACAGACTTGCCAACATAAAAGCCAGACAATACCGAATATACTTCAACTGCTGTTAACAACTGATATTTCTTAATATCCCTTTTGATAATTTGTTTAATAGCTCCATAGCTGCATTGTGCAATTGTGTTCGGTTATAACTGCTACTACTATTTCCTTGTAGATGAATGTACATTTCCAATGTGTCCTAAGTTCCCCTTCAAGTATTTCGGTTCACTGACAGGTTGTCCAGGGCTATAAAATGAGGCTGCTTGTTTGTTTTTTACAGAACAAAGTAAAAAGTCGAATATTATGCTTTGGAATGTTGTGAAGTAAAGTTTTCTAAAGAAAAACACAGTTTAATTTGATAAAGTACAGACACTTGAAAAGTACTTTTACAGCGAGTAAAAATACTTCACTGTCCGCCTCTGGTTGCAGGATTTAACTCTGTGGAAGAGACTTTTTTCATTGCAACTCGCAAGGATGTTTAGAAAAAATGAAAACACTTATTTCCTCCAAAATTGAACAAATAAACAAAGGAAATGAATGAAATAACATTGTAGAGACAAAAGTCCCCATAAACACCTGGGTTTTCTGCAGAAATGGGCTGAAACAAACAAACTCTTCTAGCATTCAGAACAATGTTAAGTATTAGATATATACTAATAGTATTTAGGATTAGCTTTTGTTTTTATATTTTCAGTTTGGATTTGGACAAGTTTCAGTAATTTTGTTTTATGCTTTTTTATTTATTTATTTTTACTTAGCTTTCATTACATTTTTTACTTCCAGTTTAGTTATTTTAATAATTAAACTCCGTTAGTAAGCAAAGCACTTTTTTAAGTTCAAGTTTATCATCTAACACATATATTTTAATTTTATGAATGAAACAAACTGAATAGTTTCTGTTTTAACAGTAACAACATTGATTCACAAATGCTGTGTACACAAAGCTACTATATTACAATGTATGCATTTTCTATTTTGTATGAACTGTAAGGCAACCATACAAACTAAAATAATTATGTAAATAAAGGTATGCAGATCAATGGTTAACATGAAGCGCTCTTTTCAGAGTAATCTCATACACACTGCGCTGTGTGAACAGTAAACCGCAGTGAATCTCCGGGAAAGCCGGCCTTTATTGTGCCACTATTTACACAAGGTTCAAGTGCTTCTACATGTGTGTTTATCAAAGCATGCATGCATGAGCGCAAGAGCACGTACCTATAATGAGAGCCGCGATGAAACGTATTGCATCCTTTGGTGCCGGGCAGGTGGGGAAGAACGGTTTCACTAGGTAATTAGCAAAAGTAAAAGCAATGACCGCCTTGCAGGCCGGTTCCACAATCATCAGTGAGGTCCACAGACGGATGAATGCAAGGAAGCCCCCAAAGGTCTCCAGGATGTAGGAATAACTAGCTCCTGACTTGCGAATGGTTGTGCCCAGTAGCACAGGGCACCAAAAACAGAAAAGATTCCTCCAACAATCCAAACCACCAGAGACAGACCATAAGATCCTGTTTTCTCAAGAACACCAATGAAGGAAACAAAGATGCCCGAGCCAATCATGTTCCCCATGATGAGACAGACGCCGTGCAGTAATGAGATCTCCTGCTTTAGACGCATGGAGCTGGTGGAGTCGGTATCCCCCATGATGAACTCAATTCAAGAGGCAGGGGTACTACAAATATCAAGAATCAGGAATGTGTCGTCGGACCATCAACCACACAAGAGTCTGTTCACCTCAAGCCTGGAGTTTCAGCGGAGTCTCGTCGTTGTTTTCTTTCTGTATCAAATCTAGAAAGGTGATAAGAGAGATAAAACACAAATACTGGAATGTTGTAGGTTTAATACAATTGTGCCAGCATCTGTGGCACTTTGTTGACAACACAAAACAGTTTAGACTCATTCAACACTTAAAATAATTAGCAGCTTAATCTCTCCAACATCGATGCTAACAAGTTCTCTGATTGAGTCTCAGTCGTTTTGCCCAGGAAGCCACAGAGCAAGAGCTCTGCATTGTTTTTCATTTCCACTGGTCTGCATCTTACATTTTAACCGCAAAACAGGTTTTGTTTGCATGGCATGAAATTAATCAGAAATTAATTACTTAACTTTTTTTTTTTTTTACAAATATAAAAATAAATCTACAGTAGACCTTGACAAGTTGTACATTTGTAGCAGCCTCGTGTCTTAATTTATGTAATTAAATTATAATTTATTATGCTCCATCTCCATCTCCAGTGAGAATGGCAGGAAGAAAACGTGCCAGTCTGAACCATTCTGAAAGTATGGAGGAGTATTAGCTGTGAAGCTGAATCATATAGGCCTACACCTTTTTTTTAGAATATAATCCTACCTAAACTATTAAACTTACGAAAGTGATATAGGCATGTGAACATAGATCATGTAGACCCGTACGTTACTTATATAAGTTACACCCGGAAGATCACCCGGAAACCTATTGTTGGTTGTAAAAGTGTAACCACTGAACATAAAACATTTCCTCGGTGATAATTAAATAATGATCACACACCTTTTACTTGTTACTGTTGTTTTTATTAATATAGTAAAATACTTGTATTTTAAGCTTCAGCGAGCTTCACCGTGCTGTCAAAAACGTAACATTAACGTTAATATTCGATTCGCGCCAGCACACTGAACACAAAACGTCATCCTGCACTTTATATGAACAAATAGAACGGACTATATTACAGAAAACTATTAATTGACTATTGTTTTATAAGTAATTAATCTCTGTATGGATGTTGAAACATGTCTCTTCATCAACCATCATCATTCAACATCGTTCCAGCGTGAGCTAAATTACACGTTAAAGGAAGTTAACAACACATTGTTGTTCAAGTTAAGTTATCTCATAATACATATGACTACCAATCTCACGATTTCCCGTCAAATTTTATCATTTCCATATTACATGACTTCAAAGCTAAGAATAAGTTCTCCTCGATAGGATAAAAAGATGAGAAAACATCTTGTCTCAATTCACGTCCACTGCTGTAAGCTAATGTGGTAGGCCTATTAGAGGTAACACACGCCTCTGCTACAACTCTCACCCTGCCAACACTAGGCCTACTACCAATTGATGCGGTTGAGGTTGGAGTGTGGAATATCAAGTTTAAGTGATCTACTCATCAGATCTCACTTGTTTTTAGTGAAGATATCATGTGGACCATGCGTGGATGAGCGGACCTGGCTGTGAGTGAGAAGAGGAGACTCATGATGACACCCCCTAGCCTTCCCCTCATAGCTCCTCCACCTTCATCCCCACCAACCCAACTGCTGTTGACTGGACTTTTTGTTGTTTCTTTTGGTTGGTTGGGTGTTATTTCAGTAAGTACGTAAGGAGAATGTATAGTCTTTAAACAAAATATTTTGGAATAACTTAGTTGCTAGTGTAGTGTTAGTCATAGGGTATGGCCAGTTTAGGGCCCAGTATTGGTTTAGAGTTTTGGTAAACTCATATTACTCATAGATTATTGTGTGTGTGTGTGTGTGTGTGTGTGTGTGTGTGTGTGTGTGTGTGTGTGTGTGTGTGTGTGTGTGTGTGTGTTATATACCGGTCCGGTTCCAGAATCAAATCACTGAGGGTGCTTTTGAAAATAGTGAGGGTGCCTTAACATCATGAAAAACAAAACAAAAACATGCTAATTTCCCTGTGTATAATGCCTGCACTATGCTTAAAATTATTGTTCTTATATAGATACTAATTTAACGACAAGACAGGGTGATGTATTTGTTGGGGAAAACTAATAAAGAACAGCATTGACAGCAGAAAGAGTTGTCCCCTCCACCATTTTTAAAGTTTATGGCTGCCTAACTCGGAAACTCGAGTATCAAAATAATCTCTATATTTTCCAGTAGTAAATATGACTTGAGAGGCTGTTTATGTCTAATTTCTTATTTAGAAAACTATAATTCCGATAGTACTTGAAGCGTGCTCTGGCCTGGAGCGTAAAGTGCAATGTGAGCGGGTAGTGGGGAGGAGGGACTGTCATGATTGGGCTCAAGACAGTTCAAGATAACCGCGCCAAGTATGAGTAGGCTACAAGCTTTATATCATTAAAAAAAAAAAAAATACGAACAATTTTAATTAGTTTGTGTCTGCTTATTCTATTCATCAGTTTGAAACAATAAAGAAGAAACCGTGTTTTCCGTATTTCATTTCTGGGTTAAAACACGAAAAATTAATGGACGCAAAAGTACACGGACCATAATCGCACACTTTATTTGCTTCTGTTTTAGAACACTTGATGATTATCTAATCAAAATAAAATATATTAGTCACACACCTGGCAATAGCACCCCAGCAAACATTTGGACGTTTAATGACCGTTGAAAAGACGTCCCTCCGACACGTCCCCTCACGGTTGAAAAATATATCCAAAATGAAAATTGAACCGACGTCTTTGACGTCTTCTGGCCGTGAATTACACGCCTTTTCTGCACGTCCCTGGACGTCTAAATGTGTCATCTTCTGGATGTCTATTTTGTGTTCATATAATGTATTAATTTAAGTATGTAAGCCTGCATATAAAATAATCACACACCCATTCTGTAATGTCATTAAAGGCAATCACTTATGTCTTTAGTTTTACACATCTTACATATCCATTTACACAGGCTCAAAGGATCTAAAAAGGTCCAAAATCGGTCCAGTCAGACCTGAACGTCTATATAATGTTTTAACCACGTGTGCATTACAAACAACACATTCTTTGTAAACTAAAACAAAAAGAAGAGTGCTGTAATTTACCACAACATATTTTAATGTGAATATTGCATTTTTGAAAAATGTCTTCCATTTGTTAAACAGCTATTCAAAACAAGACAATACAAATAGTAGAATGTGGGTAATTCTAAATCTGTGGCAATGGCCTTTTTTCTAACAGTTTTTCATTAATGTTTAGCAGCCATTATAAACAAGAAAACGTACTTGGTTACTTTCGTAACCTCAGTTCCCTGAGATATGGGAACGAGTACTGTAAGTATGGGAAAATCCTTTTTTTCCCCTTCACGGAAGCCTTTTTCAATCATGCAGTTATAACTGCACGTGATTGGTTCGTGTAAGGTGAAAGAAATGAACAAATCCATGACGGTGGCGAACGAGCCTATGGCTATGCAGCCCGCCATAGCCAGCTAAAATGGGAGGGGCGTCTGGCTATATAACTCGCCACCTGCCACCGCACCTCAGATTTCTTCGAAGGAAGCATCCGAGCGTGCAGTTCATAGCACGGCCAGGAAGAGTACTCGTTCCTATATCTCAGGGAACCGAGGTTACGAAAGTAACCGAGTATGGGAACCATCTATGATGTGGAACGACTCGAAACCAAGACTCACATGGGATTAGGCCCAGGGGAGTCAATAGAGTACATCAAGCACAGGGTGAGCCTTGAGGGTCACCCGTGGCCTGGGTGTCATCCCAAAAGTGATACCTGGCATCCATACAGTTATGGACAGACCAAGCAAAGAGGGCCTTGAACAATGTAGGTCAAGTGAACCCGAAAAGATTGCTATTTAAGCAGAAAGGACTCTGGCCTGCAAGGCGGGGACATCTAGGTTAAAAAACCTTGCAAATGTGGACGGCGAGGACCAGCCTGCCGCCTCACAAATGTCTGAAATGGACACCCCGCTGGACCATGCCCAAGACGAGGCTACTGGTAAAAAAGATTGGGCAGTGAGAGTTGTCTTTGGAGACGAAGAGGTCTTCTCGAGCCTTGCAAAGATTTCCCAAATTCTCTGAACCGCGAGCGGGTGGAGCGTCCATTCCTCTGAAGAGACATTGTTCCTTGACAACATGTCTGCTCCTTGGTTCATATTGCCCGGCACATGCATTGCCTTCAGTGAGTGCAGATTGTTCTGAGCCCACACAAGAAGGTCGTTCGCCAGCTTGCAGAGTCGCTTCAAGACGAGGCCGCCCTGGTGATTTATGTATGACACCACGGATCTGCTGTCTGAGTGTATTAGCACGTGGTTTCCCCGAATGTCTGGCAGGAAGAATTGACAGGCCTGACACACTGCTAGCACTTCTAGGCAGTTGATGTGCAGGCCCGACTCCTCTTCGGACCATAGGCCGAAGGTTGGTTTGCCCTCGCACAGCGCTCCCCAACGCGTTTTGGAAGCGTCTGTCGTGACAACCTTCCTTCTGTGCGCCGTGTCTAGGATCGCTCCTTGCTTTAGCCAGAAGGGATCCCTCCAATGGGCCAGGGCTGATACACAGGCCCGAGTCACCGTCATGCGGTGGCATCCGTGACGCCAGGCCGTGGATGGAACCCTCTGCTTCGGCCAGAACTGGATGGGTCGCATGTGAAGCAGACCCAACTGAAGTACCGGCGAAGCCGCTGCCATAAGGCCCAGCATTCTCTGGAAAGCTTTGAGCGGACGTGCAGTACCTTCCTTGATATGCCACCCCTTTGAATGCGAATCTCAAGAATCGTCTGTGATGGGGGGGCTACCTGGATGTGACAGTAAGTGTCTTTCAGATCCAGTGACATGAACCAGTCCCCTGGGCATATTTGCGTTAGGATCTGTTTCAAAGTGATCATCCTGAACGACCTTTTCATCAGGGCGTAATTCAGGAGTCTGAGATCTAGAATAGGTCGCAGGCCACCTTCTTTTTTGGGGATGAGGAAGTAGCGGCTGTAAAAGCCTGACTCGCTCTGGGCTGGAGGAACGATTTCTATGGCTCCTTTTTCCAGCAGATTCATCACCTCTACGCAGAGGACCTGAGCGTTCTCGCTGCGCACTGTGGTGATGAGCACACCGTGGAAGCGCGGTAGTCTTCGAGCGAATTGGAGGAGGAATCCGTAACCTCGTCTTACCGTAGTCATTACCCACGTTGACACGTTGATAAGCGGGGCAGCGAGAGACACAATAGAGGCTGCTTGCGGGGTGGTCCAGCGGTAGCGAGACTCGGGTCCCTCCTCTTTCTGCCTGGTTGTTCAGGAGGATTTCTGAGGTGCCGAATCCAAGGCGATCTTGGGCCGGGGTCCTTGGCGCTTCGGGAAAGGGTAGCATCGTGCCGATCCTCTGGAGTTCGGGGCTCCGGGGCAGTTGGCATTGGTTTAGCTGTCTGCTGAGTCGGCGCAGGTCTGGGGTGACTAGAAGCAGAGGAAGAGCTGATGCGTTTAGGGAGGAAGTGTCGCATTGCCTAAGATGACTTCTGAGCTTCCGTGAAGCGTTCAGCAAAGCCCTCCACAGCTGGTCCAAACAGGCTGCCTGACGAGATCGGAGCATCGGGGAAAGGAACTTTCTCCGCCTCTTTCATCTCCGTCATCGTGAGCCAGAGGTGGCACGATTTTGTGAGCTCGTCATGCACTTCGGGAAAGAAGGGGGACGAGCGTTGGTGGAGAGCTTGATGGTGCCCCGGGAGAAACCGCACTTCGGGAAAGAAGGGGGACGAGCGTTGGTGGAGAACTTGATGGTGCCCCGGGAGAAACCACTTGTCCAGCCTGCTACGAGATGGCTCCTCAGGCGGATACTATTCAAGCCCGAGCTCATTGATAGCCTTTGTCATAACGCGGATGAGCTCTTCATCCGCTCTGAGTCTGGCATTGCGTGAAGCAGATGTCGGCAAGAGGGCAGGGTCAGTCACGGAGCCCGATAACTCTTCTGCGTCTGAAGCCGCCAGAGAAAGGCTGTCATCCAGTTCGTTTTCACTCACACCGAACGATATCATGTCACTCGCAGCCGCATTGGGATGCTGATCATGCTGGGTGAAGAGGACATGCAAATGCTCTCTCTGCGGTGTTGGTGAGGCACGCGGGCATTGAGCCGGCGTGAGCTCGCTTGTCACCAGCTGCTTAAATCCTCTGCCCCGCTGCTTTTTCCTCACAGGTCCCTGGGATTCGCTCTCTGAAAAGAAAGCTATCCGAGCGCGTAGAGAGGCAAGACTGAAGCTCTCGCAATGGGAGCAGTCAGTCCCGCTGAGGGCGGAGTCAGCCTGGGATTTCCCCAAGCATGACACACACTCAGCGTGAGCATCATCCGCATGCAGGGGGGACCTGCACGTCTTACAATGATGGCGCGGCATTTGCAACAACGCCGTGAAATTTGCTCTTTTAGTGAAGCTCTTTGGATCGACGGCGGATGGCTGCAGGGGATGATCTAGTCTGCAAGCAGGTATTTCAACGGCGGAACCCGGCATCAGCGAAGAGTCAGCGAAGAAGGGAGTTCGTTGCTGAAGAGAATAAATCTGAGATGCGGTGGCAGGCTGCGAGTTATATAGCCAGACGCCCCTCACATTTTGGCGGGCTATTGCGGGCTGCATAGCCATAGGCTCGCTCGTCCCTGCTGTGGATTGGTTCGTTTCGTTCTCCGTACACAAACCAATCACGTGCAGTTATAACTGCGTGATTGAAAAAGGCTTCAGTGAAGGGGAAAAAGGGATTTTCCCATACTTACAGTGCGAGTGATATTTCGAAAGGGAAAAAAATTACAGGATCATAGTTAACACATCTGTAACTATTTTTAGAGTCTTCACATTTTTTCCAAAATGTTTACTCTCATTTTCTTGGTCCACGACCACCAGCTCTTCCAGGAGTGTGATTCATGTGTTCCACCAATGATGAAATGAAGTCAGAGCTGTGGAAGTACTACTTTTTTTTCCTAACAGTCTTGCATTACTGTTAAACAGCCATAAATCAAACAAGAAAACAACAAAAACACTGGAATGTGGTTAACACATATGTAAAAGTTTTTAGAGTCTGTGAAAGTTGTTTATGGCTCAATTTTTATATCCACCACCCCCAGCTCTTCCTGGAGCATGCTTTAGGTGTTCAGCCAGTGCTGCATCAATGTCTGAGTCTGTAGTATTGGAGCTCCACCTCTTCAATGCATCTGAGGGAAGAGAATATGAATATAAAAAAATAAAATAAAAAACAAATGGTAAAATTACAAAACAAACAAACAAACAAACACTTATTTTGAAAATGTTTTTATGGTCCTACAACTAAATTTAAAATACAATGTAACAAGATTTTGCATCTGTTTCATGAACGAAGCATTAGAAAAAGGTAATCAACATGTATTATATATTATTTTACTCTACAACAATCTTATGTAAGTAAAAGATTTTCTGCATTAAATGGTGTTAGATTTTAGCTGTTTCTCCGCTCCCTCTTCAATCCCACTGTGGTGCCCTTGAGAAAGACCATTAACTAGGTGTGTAACTGTGTGAAAGTGAACAGGACATTTCTGATAAAGACAGGTAGTCTTTTAGAGAATGTCCCCTGAATAGATAAAGGGTACCAATACAAATTACACAAATAATAAACAAGAAACAAGAGATTTTTGAAGGTCATAAAGGCCAAAATTACCTTGAATTACATAGTATAAAAGGTGTATAGTTTTATAAGAGATTTGTGTAGGATTTATTTATTAAAAGCTCTTGCTTTCCCTGCATGTTTTTTTGTGTTTTGAGTACAATGCATTCTTGATCATTGCCATGCTGGAAACATAATAGAACCCCAGTTTGTCTCAGATAGCTTAGTTAAAGCGTAACCATAAACTTTAGTGAAACTGTTTCTCACATTTACAGTAATCCCCTCACTGCTCTTTAAATTAATTTCCCAGTGACTATATCTGAAAACTATGCAGTCTGTATACAGAAGTCTCATTCAAGCATAACCAAAACTCATTTTAAATTAATTAAGGAAACCCTTTTGATTAATAAATGACTCCATATATCTGGTCCATTGGCTTTGTCCTTTTAAATGTTTAGGTATTTCAGCATAGTCAGCGGTAACTGTAAGATTAGTGCTGCACCCTCTGAACATATGTACCATTTTGTCTTATCTTAGAACATTTTTCCTGATGAAATGTTGTAAATGAAGCCATGCACTTGGCAATAACCAGCTCTAATGTTTCCTTAATTAAGAATCCAATGCCACCATGTGGTTGAAAATAATAATACAGTCAGTGCTGTCTTTTGATCGTGAATCTTTTAGGCGTGACCCTGAGCTAACATGTTTGGGGTATCAGTACAAGATTTAGGCTTTTGTTTTGGAGCGTGAAAAGATATTAAAATTAAAACATGAAGATAATAATGTGATATTATTTAAATAAAGAGATTTCAGGATTGCTTGTTTCTGAAATTGCCATAGGGCCTATGGATTATTTAATCTACAATGTAAAATAATGCAAAGGTCTCATATGTCTATGCATCTCATGTTTTCCTTCATGTACTGCTGAGCAATTTCTAACCCACTTTGTTCAGACACCAGAACTTTTATTATTTATTGTGCAGTCTTCGCTTCTTTCATAATTGATGCTTGCATAGCCTGCAATGAGCATTTCTAATGGGTGCTGGAGCTGGATGTACATGTACATGTAATGATAAATCATGGTTGAATGGGACTATGGGCATATTTAATATGGATTTTTAATTTCTTTATGCACTTTTAGCTGTATTACATCAATAATTACGCTGACACGTTTATGTTATTATCAGCTACATTGTTTCATTTCAGAGAACCTGTCTGGTGCAAAAAAAATGATTTATTTTTATTTTATATTTTATTTAATGTTTTATTTTTATTCATCAAATCATTAAATATTGCTAAACATATTTTAATAGGTTCTAAAGTAATTATAATAATTTTACTTTTAAAATAACTAAAATAATATAGACATATTTTCAGATACATGTGACGCACATAAAGGCATCAATCATAAAACAGCCATTTAAAGGGACCCTTGATAATGCTGGGAGGGGCACTCCGTGTCCAAGTGCTGCTGTGAAGGTGCTTCTGCCACCATTTCTCCCCAAATGTATGTAAAATGTAATTATAAAATACTGTGCAATATGCGCAGGGATCATATGTAGGGATCATTTATATCACCATTGTGAATACCCTTAAGGAAGATGGAGCTTTGTGCAGTTGATGCAGATATGACAGACACAGCTAGCTATTGAGATAAAATAATCCATAATAGATTATTCGTGCTTCGTATAGGTTACTGTATCCAATGATACACCAGCGATTCCAGTAACCATCGTCTTCTGATGTAGTTTACCGTATAAAATGAATATAAATCAAAGGGAGCTGTGCATGAACGGGCTGCACCACTGCTGAAAAAGGGGAGGAGACGCAATTAGTCACCTTGTGCGCTCCTCACCGCTGACAACCTCCTGTACATCAAACCGGGCGCGCGACAGTACACTTGGAAGTGCGCGTGAAGGGACAACAGCAGCCAATCTGATTGAACACACGCACTCTTTTCCTCAGAGCGCCGTTCTGCTGACTCAGCGCCTTATCAGAGCGAACCGGTTCCTCGCCACAGAACAGACCTGAGACGCACCAGTCACCGCAACAACTCCAGCCATGGCCAAAACTGCGATCGGTAAGACAAACCTTCCATTATATTGTTCACCTCTCCGTATATCTTTGATGCTGAGAGATGCACAATAGACCCTGATGCACGAGAATCAGAGGTCTGTCAGAAAAAAATATTTTAGATAGGCTAGATATATAAATCTGCTTTCTCCTTCCACGCGTGCTGTTTTATTTTCAAATATGGCTGTGCGTTTTGGGTGCACCCTGGCTGCCTACTCACTTTTTCTTTAGAAAATGGTGACTTTATAAATGGGAAAAAGCATTAAATGCTGTAATTATAGTGCATATCTCTTAACATAAAGCGAGTCATGCTTTAAAAAGCCTTAAAATGATTTTCTTATGGTGTCAGTGCACCTGCCGGCTCAAGCATCTCCAGCATAATGCAGAAGGACCCCACCCAAGATCCGGCTCTGTTTCAGCCTTCAGAAAACCGAGGAAAGCCTGGCTCAGAACAGTTTAAACCTTCTGATATCCTCTATACATTATATTTCATATTTTTTCATAAAATGAGCTATAGGTGTGGCTGGTATAATTATTGCCAAACAAAGCTGAAATAGGGAAAAACAGCATGGTAATGAATTGGGGTGTTTGAAATAACTTATTGTTTTGATCAATGTGGGTATGTTTGTTATAAATACTATATTCATTAATTATTGCCATAATAATAATCATTATCACAAATTATATGTTGGTAACTGTCAGTGGTTTTTAGCCTGTGGGTTTATTAAAGAATGGCTGCATTTGTATTTTATCTCATTTATAATGGTATATAAAAATCTATTCTCACACCTTCAATGACATATATAGTCTACCAAAACACATCACATGTTTATATAACCGAATTCATAATTTAAAAAAAACCTCCTTGCTGATTAAACACAAGTTATTAAGGTGTAATTGTGGATTTGCATGTGCATCCTTTCGTTCACACCATTTCTAGCGCCGTATGAGAGGCAGACTGCAGTATAAGATGATTGATGTTTTAAATGGAAGTGTGTCAGGGCTCAAGTCGTCTCGCCGGTAAGCATGCCACAGTGCTGTTGTTATTCTGGATTATGTTGTAGGCGGCCAAACTGGAGCATACTCTAGACAAGGTGTGCGTCGGCTTCATTGCATCTTTGTGAGATGCCTGCAGGGCAGGGCACTGGTGGACTGTAGCTGAACGTCTCTGTTCTAGCTGTCATCTCACTTAGAATGTTAAATGACAACTTGAAGAGACATTTATTTTGTGGAAAAACCACTTACGTGCACTTGATCCTGCCATACAATGCAATTACACGGAACTGTGTCTTTATATATTTTATTTCATTTCACAGAACACACAAGAAACGCACTGACAAATGCCTCCGGGAATCCTCCTGCTAATGAGAAAGAACATGTCAGTCAATATAATCAATACACTTGGAATATTAATAGGGCTTAAAAGAGCTGGCAGGAAGACCTTGGTGTGTTTGTCAGCACCATTTATACCTCTAAAGTCAACCAGATCAAAATACGAAAATTAGGTCTTAATTTATTCATAATAAACTCTCTTATTATGAATTATATAAAAGCATTGTTTATTTAATTATACTCTTAATTGAGTGATATGATAATTGTCCACAATATTGTTGTCAGAAATACACATCATTTATCAAAAAAGATCTGACAGGTGCCTGTTCTTATATATACTTTACAGATCCCCGAAACATAACCCCAGTTTATCATCTATGGTTACTGGATTACTGAAGACAGGATGACTAATACAATCAAACTACATTAATCATTAACGTAACAGGAAGTTCAAATATACATATCCAGCAATGCTGCACAACAGTGGGGTGTGGCTAATGCTTTTTAAGATTAATGATTTTTTTAGGCTTTAAGGCTTTAATGTCAACTATAAGATATATATATATATATATATATATATATATATTAGTTATAAAAACACATTTTTGATTATAAGTTTCATAAAGACTCAAGCCAGTTTTACTAAATGAAATGAAGTTGTTTTAGTGTGAACAGATGATATTTACTGAACACCGATAGCTCATCTGGAGGGGCATTTGTCCGTGCAGCTGCAGTGGACAGAGCATATGTGTGAGAGAGAAAGCGGGAGGTGGGAGTGGCCATTATTGATTTCCAGGGTGGGCATGCTGATGCATTATCTAACAAACCACACAAAGGACTTTTCACTCGTCCACTGACCCGTAGAGCCTAATGGCAAATTTTGAGAAATGCAAATTTTTATTCTACCTCATATTTAGTCATGGTGCATGATAGTGCATGATAGTATGATGTTTTGAGTCATAATCAGTCAAGCACATATATTAAGAATTCCTTAATGTAAAAATTACATTATATAGCCTAAATATCAGAGGTTGCGTTAACCGAAGGTTTTCCGTCATTGACGGAATTTTTTAGTAGTGCCGGAAAAATTTGAAGGCTGTCCGTCATTTTGACAGATTGCACTGAGAGTGATCTATTGTAATTTTATAAATGTAATTAACCCCTGTCCAGCTGGTGGCGAGTGCGCTCCAGTGAGGCAGCAGAGCGTGGGATCATCAGCTCCAGAACAAAAATAAAAGCTACAGCGATCTATCACGCCACATTAAAGAGTGCCAAAACGGTATTTATTGCTTGAATTCCCTAATAAAATTGACAGAATTTGAGACTTTTGTTTCATATCGAATGTAACACTGCATATGTATTGTTCATTCATCAACTGAAAACAGCATCTCTTGGGATTTAATAATTGATATTGGTTCATAAAAATGAGAATATTCAAATTTAGACTTTTCTTTTTACCCAATACTAGCATGTTTTGTTGTTTATAGTGGCCTCCGCTGTCACTGCGGTGTTAAACCCATCCGAAAACTGAAAAATGCTGCCTTCGGAGGCACCATTCTAAGGCAGGGAGGCATCGAGGCACGTGCGAATCCAAAGTTAGCTTCACTTCCTGTCTCATGGGAAACCTTCATCTGATCGATTTTTGAAGGCAGCGTAGATGTATCCTCCGCTGCCTTTGATATCCCACAATCCTGTGCGTTCCATTCCGTGACGGTTGAGCTAAAATATAAAGATGGCATCTGAAAGTTGCATTTGGTGGTTAGTTTGTGTGTAAATATATATTTCTGATTAACTCTTTGCACTTTTTATGTTATTTCTGGCGAGAAATTGGTATTATAGTAATTCAATATTTGTTTAGTTTTCACCAAAACTCGTTCTATTTTGTTGTAGATCATTAAACCGTTACGCTGCCTCAGAAGCCTGTCCGAAATCAGTTTGGTGAGGTGCCTTCGAGCAAAAACGCTACCTGCAAAGTCATTGCCTCATAAGGCAGCGAGGCAGCAAGTCAGCTGCCTAAGTTTTCGGATGCAGCCGTAGACTGTAAAAAAAGATGGACGATGTGCTCCGCTTCCTTCCACTATAGAAAAGTGAAGCAAACGCAACTCAGCTGCCATTTTGAGTAAATGAGTAAAAGTGGAGCCGCAGAATCAAACTCCCGCCCAAACCCCACAGACCCAATCAACCATAACGACACGCCCCATTTTTATAGCATCAAATTACTAGCTAAAATCAAACTTATCACAAAAACGAACAAATTAACATATATCAGCATGATAACGACTACCTTAAATGACCAAAACCATATTTCGGAAAATTGTATTGGAAGTTTAATTACATTTTTTATTTTGACTGAAGTCCCATTCGTTTACATGGAGAGGGCGGGGTTTATGACCTGTACTCCAGCCAGCCACAAGGGGGCGATCAAAGAGCCCGCAGCTTCACTTTCCAGGACGAGTGAGACGCACCGTTGTTGAACATGAAAAGTGGCGCACGGTCAGTTCATCTGTTCTCATCATTAATAAATAAATCCATATACCTATATGCTTGTCCTGTAGCTGTAGGTTCATTATTAAAACTGAAAATGAGAACAAAAATATAAGCAATTAAATATATGACAAATAAAATGACAGGTAATAATAGATTATGATGGAATTTTTACGTTCCTGTCCGTATATAAATATATATAGTTGTATTATGTGTGTGATGTACTATGTATAATATGTACAGTATGTAAACTAAAGCATGCAAGTATTATATATAAGAATCAGTCACGACAAGAACAGTTACTTAATGTAAAAAAAAAATTGTATTAATTTTATACATGTAAAGTTAAGGTCAGAAATACCCTGCCTTCGAATTTTTGTCCGTCTTAAAAAGATTCGGATCAGGTTCGATTTTCTGTGTTTTCTCATCTGTAACAAGCATTTTGAGGAAAGGATGATGAACACACACAAAAAAAGAAAACCAAATGTATATAAAATTTGATTAAGTCATTTATACAGTTGTGCTTGCATTTAAAAATGAGTGCATACAATTAGGATTTATAAGAAACAGTTATGCCAAAATAAAAAGAATTACAATTACTTACTGTAATACAATGCAATAGTTTATTGCCCCATTACATCAACAATCAATGCATTTGTTTGACCAGCTGCCACAATATCTACATCTCAAGCCAAGGGTGTGGTCTCCAGACAGTGAATACTCTTTTCGAATTACAAACCTGATATTTTCCTGCAGAAGCTCTCGATTAGAACACACTTTTGCACACATACAGATGCAGTCGTCTGTGTGAGATCCTTTTCACCTGCTCACCAGCCGGCTGACATGAATTACTTGCTTCAGTGAGCTGTCTATCGTCCTTATCTCACTCTGACTAGACAGCAGGAGAGAAATGCTTACCGGGGTCTGGGAACACTCAATATCACAGCACTAAACCAACCCCCACCCCCTCAATTTACCGGAAGAAATGGTTTGCTCCAGTAATTACTAATTAAAGCCCCTACACCAAAATCAGCCAGCCATAGGGCTTTTAATCCTGGTGGGAGTGAACATTTCCTTCTGGGTTTCTCCATCCTCTATTTTGTGAGGGATTAATAAGCTTGTCAGGGAGCGAGAGGGAGTTGATCAGATTTTTCCAGGCTCCTCTAGGCAGAGAGAGTGAAGAAAGTAGGTTGATGCTGGAAAGCATAATAACAGTCTGAAATCTAGCTGAAAAAACCCCAAGCGTTCACGGTTTGATATCATCAATAAAGCGCTGCTGTCAAGACATTGATTTATAACCTTAAATGCACTGGCCTTGATAAATGTTGCCTTGTGTGTTCAAGGAAAATCAAATACATGAATATGCTTCATGTAGCATCTACAATCACTGATGTTTGTATGATTTAGGCTTGTTTGCACCTAATGCTGAAAAAGAAAAATGATTGTGAAGTTGGGGATGAGGAATGATTGGGGTGGGAATCAATGTAGCCGTCATAAACCGCCATCTGGAAATCTATCTGGCCTTGTGTTTTCTCTGGTCTTGCCGACTCACTCCCCACACGCACCCTCAGTAGTCGGAGTAAAAATGGATTCCAATAAATAATGTAACACTGAAAGCTGAGCGGTGGGGGATGGTTAAGCTTGTGGTGAACATGGTCTTTGAGCATGTGAGGACACGGCTGCTGGTTTTTCCTTAGAAAGCTCAAATGATAACATAGTGCTGTTAAGGCTTGCTTGCTTTATTGATTGATTGATTGATTGATTTTTTTGGACTCTGTTATCCCCACCCAACCAGGGACCGTCTATTATGTTCTCAGTTATAAAATATTAAAGATTTAATTTAAAATAAAATCAAACACCAATATATATATACAGTGCCTTGTGAATGTATTCATACCCATAAATTTTTTTCACGTTTTGTTATGTTGCTGCCATATGTTAACTGCTTTAAATTAGTTTTTTTTTCTACATCAGTCTACACTCCATACACCTTATTGACAAAGAAAAAACTGAATTGTCACAAATTTGTAAAAGAATTACAAACAAAAACGTATAACAGTACATTGCATAAGTATTCTATATTTAACTAATATGGGTTAACCTTGGGCTCACCTTTACAGCCTCAAGTCTTTTTTGTTTGATGCGACAAGCTTTGCTCATCCACATTTGGCAATTATCTGCCATTTGTCTCCTCACCTCTTCTACATTTTCCGGTTTCTCCAGAAATATTTGATTGGGTTCAAGTCCAGGCTGTGGTTGGGCCACTCAAAGACATTCACAGCGTTGTGTATAAGCCACTCTTGCTGTGTGATTAGGGTCATTGTCCTGTTGGAGGGTAAACCTTCTGCCCAGTCTGAGGTTCTGAATGCTCTGGAGTCTGGACTTGGTTTTCATTAAAGCTATCTCAATATTTTGGTGCATTGAGCTTTTCATTGAGTCCCTCAGTCACTGCTGCTGAAAAACAGCCCATAATATGAGGCTGCTACCAGCATGCTTGACTTTTGCGATGGTACTCTGCAGGTGATGAGCAGAGCTGGTTCCCTTCAAACATGATGCTTAGAATCGAGGTTCATCAGACCAGAGAATCTTGTTTTTCAGAGTCTGTATGTATGTATATATGTGTATTTGTTTCTGTATGTAATAATATATTAGTTTTATAAAGTCCATGGACCACTTGGTTGAAAACCTTGTAATAATTTATACAATGACTATTAAAATGTGACTTTTTTTCTCAGCAATACAGTGCAATAGCTTTCAATAGTAACATTATATTTATCCATCAATGTATCAATCTATCTTTAGTATGTAGATTCATTTATATGTATAATAGTAATAATATATATATATATATATATATATATATATATTTAAATAATTGTAATATGTATTTACATTTTTTTATTTTAATAAATAATGTCATATTTTTCATATTTAAAAAAATTATAAACAATATAAACATTTGTAAAAACACACACACACACACACACACACACACACACACACACACACACACACACACACACACACACACACGTGTATGGATATATACATATACACAAACACACATTTTATTATGTAATATTTGTATTCATTTATATATATATATTGCTAAATTATTCTTTGGCTACATATTCTAGTACTTATTCTACTAATTTTTTTATTTTAATATTATCTCACAACTTATTCTAATAAGATTTTATATTTGATATTAGTCAGTGTACCTCTGGTTGAAATTCTAGATGATTTGGGTTCTTTTCTGCAACATTAAAGATGCAGTTTCGAATAATCATTCAAAAAACAGCGAGATAGAATCTGGGTCAATATTTTGTTTGATGTGTCTCCCTGCAGCATACAAAGAGAAGATGAAGGAGCTCTCCTCGTCTCCCTCATCTGTTCCTGTCTCTATCCAGAGGCACGCAAGAACATCATGTTTGAAGGTAGGAAATGAAAATATAAAACCAGTAATGAGAAGCAGCGTAGAAGGAATTTACAATAATATGCAGTGCTTTTATAGTGCTCATTCGGTCTGATTTTCATAATATAACTTTTTATTGGCCTGTATGTGTCTCAGCAATACTACACATTTATTATTGTAACTGCTAATATCGATCAATAAATGTTCAGGATGGCTGTATAACAAAGTTATACGAGCTCATTTCATGAGCAGAAGGCAGTTGGTGCGTTTTATTGCATGGATCCGGATGCTCATACCTCACCAATGTGTACACTGCAAAAAAAGGCTTATCTTACATAGTATTTTTGTCTCGTTTCCAGTTAAAAATTCTTAAAGCAAGATACTTTTTATAACCCCACTGGCAGATAATTGTACTTGTTTTAAGCAAAATGCACTCAGTTTTGGTTTTCTCCCACTGGAAACAAGACTAAAAATCTAAAAGTAATTTAGCTTATCTAGTAAAAGTATCTTAATTTAAGAAAATATTTTGATATTTTGACTAGAAACAAGACAAAAATACTACATAAGATAAGCCCTTTTTGCAGTGTAGATTTTCTGCTTGACATACTGCAGTTTCTACACTGCATTTATTTCACTTTTATGTCTTGTGTGTTTAGACATGGAGGTTAAGCCCATTAACAAGCGGGCTTCTGGCCAGGCCTTTGAGGTCATCCTCAAGCCACCCTCTCCCATGGCTGACGGCTCCTACAGCATCACTACACCTCCCAAAAAGAGGGACATGTCCCTGGAAGACATCCAGAAGAAGCTGGAGGCAGCAGAGGACAGGAGGAGAGTGAGTTACCCATTCATTTGTTATATATATCCATGTAACTTATGTTTGATGTTTGCTATTTTTCATTAAAAGATGCAGTTTCAATAATCATTCAAAACAGCGAGATAGAATCTGGGGTCAATATTTTGTTTGATGTGTCTCCCTGCAGCATACAAAGAGAAGATGAAGGAGCTCTCCCTCGTCTCCCTCATCTGTTCCTGTCTCTATCCAGAGGCACGCAAGAACATCATGGGCGAGTTTGAAGGTAGGAAATGAAAATATAAAACCAGTAATGAGAAGCAGCGTAGAAGGAATTTACAATAATATGCAGTGCTTTTATAGTGCTCATTCGGTCTGATTTTCATAATATAACTTTTTATTGGCCTGTATGTGTCTCAGCAATACTACACATTTATTATTGTAACTGCTAATATCGATCAATAAATGTTCAGGATGGCTGTATAACAAAGTTATACGAGCTCATTTCATGAGCAGAAGGCAGTTGGTGCGTTTTATTGCATGGATCCGGATGGCTCATACCTCACCAATGTGTACACTGCAAAGGCTTATCTTACATAGTATTTTTGTCTCGTTTCCAGTTAAAAATTCTTAAAGCAAGATACTTTTTATAACCCCACTGGCAGATAATTGTACTTGTTTTAAGCAAAATGCACTCAGTTTTGGTTTTCTCCCACTGGAAACAAGACTAAAAATCTAAAAGTAATTTAGCTTATCTAGTAAAAGTATCTTAATTTAAGAAAATATTTTGATATTTTGACAAACAAGACAAAAATACTACATAAGATAAGCCCTTTTGCAGTGTAGATTTTCTGCTTGACATACTGCAGTTTCTACACTGCATTTATTTCACTTTTATGTCTTGTGTGTTTAGACATGGAGGTTAAGCCCATTAACAAGCGGCTTCTGGCCAGGCCTTGAGGTCATCCTCAAGCCACCCTCTCCATGGCTGACGGCTCCCTACAGCATCACTACACCTCCCAAAAAGAGGGACATGTCCCTGGAAGACATCCAGAAGAAGCTGGAGGCAGCAGAGGACAGGAGGAGAGTGAGTTACCCATTCATTTGTATTATATATCCATGTAACTTATGTTTGATGTTTGCTATTTTTTTATTTATTGAATGCCCTTACACTTTTATTTAATTTGCACTGATAAATAGATGATTTCTATGACTCTGCCCCACTCTTCCTCTCCAGTCCCAGGAGGCTGAAGTCCTGAGGGCCCTAGCTGAGAAACGTGAGCACGAACGGGACGTCCTGCTGAAAGCCATGGAGGAGAACAGCAACTTCAGCAGGATGGCGGAGGAGAAACTCATCACGAAGATGGAGCAGATAAAAGAGAACCGTGACGCCTACATTGCAGCCATGCTGGAGCGACTGCATGAGAAGGTACTTGCGCTAAAAACTTCAACAGTTTGGGGTCATAAAGATTTTTTTTTTATAGTTTTGAAAGAAGTCTCTTATGCTGCGTTTATTTAATAAAATACCCAGATAAAACAGTATGAAACTGAGTAATAATTGTAATATATTATTACGATTTAAATAACTTTTTCTTTATGTAATGTATTTTTAAATATAAATTGTATTCCTGTGCTGCAAGGCTGAATTTTCAGCATCATTACTCCAGTCTTCAGCATCACGTGATCATGACATGATTTCAATATGCTGATTTATTTTTTTAAGAAATATTTCTTATTATTATCAATATTGAAAAATGTTGTTATGTTTCAAATTTTATGTGGAAACACTTTTAAAGGATTATTTGATGAATAGAACGGTCTTTTGATTTGGATTCAGTATATAAGCTTAATAATATGAATGTGTTTTTTATTATCAAGTATTAAAATTAAATGCATAATTTATCCCACACAATTTTTATGCTACCGACATGTACAATACCACCGCTTTTGAAAACTTCTTGAGATACTGGCGTGCTGTATCTGTGAAACGTTATCTGACATTGTGATTTGTACAGGATAGAAGATAAAAGAAGCAAAAAAAATTTTTATTTAATCAATAAAAATCAAATCTGATTTTATGTCGCAAGAGGGCGCTACAGCACAATAAAAAAATGTCATTGTGACGTGACAAGAGTGCTGCAAAAAGCATTTTAAAATACGAATGTTGTTCATTTTAATCAGCTATAAACTGTAATGTTTATGTTAATAAATTTACTGTATTACTTCTCTGTGCTTTCAGGAGAAGCACGCTCAGGAGGTGCGCAGAAACAAAGAGCTGATGGAAGAGTTGACAGCATGAGCACATCTCTCACACCCACTGTCCCATCACCCCACACCACCCCCTCCCCATACCTGCGATCTCCCGTCCCCAGAGAGACCCCATCTCACCCTGCCCCATGTAGAAATAGCCTCTGGCACCCACCCCGCCCGCCCCCCGCCCTGCTCATCGACCCTGCCCCCCTCACTAACAGCATCCTCCCAATATAGACCAGAAGACAAAAGGAACACCATTACTCCAGAAAAAAAGAAATGTTTTTGATTCATTCGAAACCAGTCAAAGTGGGTGTGGTTTTTTGTAAATACTTCCTATTTGTTTTATATGAGACGTATTTGAGGCGAGAAAGTATTGCGGTGTGCCGTTTTATAAGTTTCTCTCTGTATCTTTCTCTTTTAGTGGATGTACTCGTTTCCTCTCTCGCTCTTTCTCAATCAGATCTGCTACAGTTTCTCTTGTACCAGTCCTTGGTGTTTGTGAGTTTTCTGGCTAGCAATGTCTTCTCTAAACCCAACAATCATTTTAGTGTCTCTATATCCATGTGGAGAGAGTAAAAGCTGCCACAGTACAGTAAACACAGCTCTAACCGGTCACTATCATAGCATTTACAACAATCTCTTGTTCTTTCTTCATACATTCATCACAGCACACACACATGCACACATCCAGTCAGCTTGATTTAGTAAAACATGACATGTTGCTTAAGAGGAGCTGTGGTTTGAGCCACGCCGAAGTCATGTGACATCTCTCGACCTATGTTTGACCATGTCTGGGTTGCATTTTTGCTGACGGTAACATCAAGTTAGCCTTAAATTCTTGAGAATCGCTTGAAGTTCTCAATTCTTTAGGGGATTTCACAGGGGATTTCAGGTGATAAAAATGGATGCCGTGTGTGTGTGTTAAGAGCAGTGTGGGTGGAATGGTGTTACCCTGTGCCATTGCTCTTGTGTGAGTAGCTTTAATGTCACAAACCTGCCCACCCTCATCTTTCGCTTCCAGCTGTGCGTTTTATTCCCTTCACACATGTAACTTTGGGAGCATAAGCTGTGGTGAATAAAGACTTGGGGTTCTTGGAATGAGAGTATCTGTCTTTGGCTCTGTTTTTATTTCATACAACATACATTTACATAAACACGTAATTCCACAAATTTAACAGCTACTGTAGGCCACAGAAGCATTTGAGAAATTTGAGAAAGAACCTGATGTGTAATGCCCTATAGTTTACCAACAGATGGCAATACATGACTTTGAAGCATAACATGAAGCACTTTACAAAACTATTTCCCTATTGTATGGGAATTTATGCATAGAATACTTATAAGAGCCACTATTACTATAACCTAATTTGCTTTATTACGTCCAGTATGCAGTATTTTGTACTGTATTATTTATCTCGTAATGCAATGTGTTCGACTTGACCTTCCACTTGATAGATGGTGTAGTAAATTAAAAAGGCACAGCAACCTAATATAGCCTATTTTACATTTTTGATGACTCCTTATTGACTTTCAAAAGCTGACATTTTACCCAAAAATGAGAATAAAAAGCAACATAAACATGCGACGAGGTCACTTGATAATGATGTAGCCTACTAGGTTACGTTAAACACTTAATGTACAATTAGCCCACTTATTTATGTATTAAATATAAGGCAGTATACAGTTAGTACTAAACTATTATTCAATTTTAAACCATGCCTTATTGATAAGACTGGTAGTTTGTTCAGAATTACTGCATATGCACAGGATAATGCCTTTTATTTATTTTTAAACGTAGTATGAAACAGTACTGGCTACAATATGCAAACGTATGCAATAAAAGCATTGTCATTGCTTGACCTAATTATATGACAATACATGTTTAATTCATCAAGTGGCATCCAGCCATCATCATCTTGGACATACTCAATTTTGCAACCGGTTTTAAAAATGTAAATCAGATAATGAGTCATGAGAAAATGTGTGAATTAATTGTAGACCATTCATTAAGTGTGTTGGATTTTGGGAGACCTAGCGCAGTATGTTCCATTACATAGCCTACTGTATGTTTTGACAAATGTAACCTAGCCATTATTGCTACATTATCTGCTTAATATTCCAGCTTTAGGAAATCCAACCATCACCTGAGGGAAATGAGGGGAAAAACATGCAATAAAAGCCTCTAAAATAGATTTAACAGCAGCTAGAGAAATAAAGTGTGTTGGCAGAGTGCTGTGTGTAGGTGGGAATCTGGCAGTCACAGTACCCGTGGTGGCGTGGGAGTGCACCACACCAGGAGCTCAGGGAGATGCTGTGATTGCTTTGGGACAAAGCTGCAGTGTGCAGCCCTCTCCCCCCACTTTTCCCTCTCTTCTCTCTCTGTACCTCTCTCTTTCCTCGCTGTACAGTCCAGGCCTGCCAGGCTGCCATTGTCCAGGATATCCCTTGGCTGTTAATGGCTTCCTGGATACATAGAGAGGCCACAGAGAGGCCCCTGGGCCGTGTTTGATATCAGTTCAAAACGCACGCATATAGGCACTGGTTAAAGCCCAATATAAATGTGCAGTGCCTCATCTCGCTGGCATGAAAGGAACTATTCATCCCCAAAGCATCAAATCACATATAAGGCTTATTTATACATATCCACCTGTGAAGAGCAAGTCTGGCTGACAATTCTGGACGAAAGAAATCATGAATGTAGTATAAAACTTTTTATGTATAAAGTTCTCAGACTGTGGATTTGCCCTGACAATATTTTAACTTAGATGTCTGTAAATATGGTCATGTTGTAACAAATAATATGTGTTCATTTTGATTGAGACTGCAGAGACTTGATTGAGACTTTGATTGAGATTTTAATGTAATGACCAATAATAAAAATGTTAAAATTACAATTAATTAACTAATATATAATAGGGTTCCTGTGGCTCAGTGGTAGAGCACTGCATTAGCAGCGCAAACATTTGTGGGTTCAATTCCCAGGGAACACACATACCGCAGATAAAAACAATGTATAGCCTGACGCTTTGGATAAAAGCGTCTGCTAAAATGTAATATATTATAATTAATTAAATATTAAATTAAATGAATGTCAAAAAAAACACTAAAAACTATAACTAATCATTTCAAATGCTACAGCTGAATGTATGCATCACAATATTATAATGTACAGTATCAGAAATGCACCAATTTAAAATTTCTGTTTGATACCAGTAAACTGATAATAATTTGTTATGTATCGGCCAATAATAAAAAAATGACCAATATTAAAATTATATTATAATTATGAATTATAAAATAAAAATATTGTTTTAAATTTAAAATAATGTAAAAAAAACTGTTTTTAATAAAACACTAAACTAAAACCAATCACTGTAATGCTTAACTTATGAATTTTAAATGTATATAAAATGCTGAATATTCATGCAAAACATTGCAATGTACAGTAAGTTATTTTTTTTTGCCATGAGATTGGTTAAAAATTACAATTACCATTTTAAATAATTGTTAAATCTCTAATATCGATTGATAAGTGTTCTGGTACCAGAATATTCACATTTGTCATTTTGAATCAATGACAATATCATAAATGAAAACAGGACATGAATACACAAGTCCAGGGTTATTAGCTACACGTGTCATTTTATTACAAGAAAGTCACACAGGTTAGTGAGGGACAGGCACAGTACCACACCATCTCTTCCAGTACTGTCTATTCCCCTATCTTTTCTGATTTGCCAATGCAAATTCCCTATTACCACAAAACAATCTGGTTTTCCAAAACACTCCTCAAGTACAGTTAACTAAGAGAGAGAGAGATGATTTAGTGCACGAAGAGGGAACATATGCACATGAGCAAACAACTCTGCTACAAACAAACTCAAGAGTGCCTTTGCTACAATGACATTAGTGCAGTTCTGAGAGATTGTCTGTCTAGATTGTCTCTGTAAAGGTTTAACTGTGGTCTGTCCCTGCAAACAACAAATTAATAACATTTTAAACAAATAAACACACACCGCAGGTCACTGACCACTTAAAATCTTTATAAAAATAAAGTACTCATCAAGTTCAGCTGAGGAATACAGATTCAGTTGCATAGGTTTCATATACATTTGCAGAGGAACAATTGAAAAACATCACGGTCAACTTCATTGCATAGTATTTCAATTGCATGGAAATGCTGATCAGATTTCCTAAAAAAAATAAGTCAAAGCCTGCGTGTCATTCTGAAGGAGATGATTTAGGATGCAAATATATGTTTCATGTGATCAGAGCACTTCTTTTCTATCTTTAGCATAATTAAAGGGATAGTTCACCCCAAAAAAGACAGTTCTGTCATCATTTACTGACCATAATGTTATTCCGATATTCCTGTAATTCTTCTCTGGAAGATATAAGAAGATATTTTAAGGATTGTTGGTAACCAAAATTCAGTGGAAGTCAATGGCACCCAAACTGTTTGGTTACCAACATTCATCAAAATATCTTAATTTATCTTCCACAGACGAAAGACAACACGAGGGTCACTAAATGATGACATTATTTTATTTTTGGTATGAGTTCAACTCCATAAACACCCATTCAGTGATGCATCTCATCTGCTTTTGCTCCAAACTCTCTCTCTATCAATTAATATACCTTTCTCCACTGAGGACAAAATAACTAGATTTGCTCAGAACTGATGTACGAGAACCCGACCATCTCCAGAACTCATCTCTGCTCAACCTGAGACAGGACAACTTTAGAAGACAGGCTAACTGGAATAAGTACATCGGATCTGTATTCGCTTTTTCCCTTTGTACAAGTCTGCGGTTCTGTCCATCTCTTCAAAATAGTCAGATGTTACAGAAAAAGTCATTTCTAACTGACTGTCTGTCCACAGCGTTCATGCTTTAAGTTCAGAAGGCCCCTATTTCCATGCTCCAAGGCCTGTAGGGCTTCCCCAGGCTGCTGGAGGGAGTCACGGGGCCCAGCGAGCTCGGAGACAGCAGAGGAAATGCGCTCAGTGGGAAGGGAAATGCAGACAGGCTCGAAAGTGATGTCAGGAGGGGTGGAGAAAGTTTGGATGTAGTAGGGGGTGTGAGCCCAGGGGGCAGGGAGGAACTGGGCAGCACCCGCAGCGGTCCTGTCTGCCCTGCCTCAGTAATCACCGTGCCAGTCAGCCTGCTGGGGGCGTGCGGCTCTGTGGAGGGGGCGGATGGAGATGAGGAGGAGGGAGATGAAGAACTGGAGGATGGAGGGCTGCTGGTGCTGCGCGGCTGCTGCAGGAGGAGGTGGTGAGCCAGGTGTCCGGGCGGCGTCCCGAACGCAGAGCCCCATGCCAAGTGTCCCAAACCTGAATGAGCTTCTCTCTGGGAGGCGTAACTGTTCAGGTGCGAAACCAGGCGGATGCGGAGGGGGTCGGTGTTGTCCAGGCCCTCGATGATACTGAGGTAACGCGCCGTCTCTGCCAGACATTCGCGGAAACCCAGGCCGCGGTAATCCATGGCCAGCGCGTGAGCATTAAAGTAACCTGTGTGAGAGAGAACAAGAGCTGTTGAGCGTTCTGATCTGATAATGATTACAGGAAACACTGCCGTTCACACTGGGAGTGGCTGAGAGTGAAACTGAAATGATTCTAGATAAACAACTGAGATTAAAAGACACTTTACACATCTAGTTTGTCCTGTTTCGTGTCGTGCAGGGGTTGGTAATTATTTTCACTGTGGGAATTACCTTGAACAGATTCCCAAACATTGGCTGATCTTAAATTTGCATTAAATTGTACTCTTTATAATAACTTATATTAATCATAAATCATTAGAAAATACTACAATGCATAAAAAGCATCAGTTAATGTACGTTAAAGTAGTGAAACATTTCAAAGAGCTGTAATACAGTTGCAATATGTAATATAAAAGTTGTAATACTAATATAAAGCTGCATATATATTAATGCTTAGTAACCAAATTTCGACTCAAAGTGTATTTTATTTAAAATAAGTGCTAGTTATAAAAACCTTACCTTTTCCCCCTGCTGCATGAAGCATCTTTAAATGATCAACGGTCATCTGTAAAATTTCAGCTTTTTCTAGTTTGGCAGAGCCCTGAGAACAAGAACAAATGTGTTGATGAGTTAAGAGGTTAGAATATAAATCATACACAGGGCTCAATGTCAAATAAGAATGTTTGTGATGATAAAGTTTATTTTCTTTTTATTAATCAATAATAATAAAAAATATGTCATTTTGCTTTCATACAGTATATTTTTGGAAAACGTTCATGCCAAAAATGTGATAAAGTGGTCCCAATCAAGTATAAAGTACTCAATGTTTTCCTTGCACCTGGAATATACATTTACAAAAAAAATGTTTTCATTAAATTCTGAAGAGTAGTCTTGCAAAGCCCAAGATTCTGATATCTGAGTGTTAAGGAGTCCTCTTTGCTATATGGTTTTCTTGTCACATGACAACAAAATGGCTTTCTGCATGATGGTTATGCCCCACTTAAGTTTCTATTTAAAAATGCATTTATTTTTTTAATATTAATAATAATATTTCTAAACAAATTGCTTTTCTGTTTTTATGAAATACTAATACGCAGGATTGAGCCAAACTAATGCCAGCATTTCCTTTTCCAAGACGTTCAGCTATAATGATACTTAAAATAATAATAATTCTAGATATTTACGGTAGCAAGACATCTGACAGTGAGATGTGAGTCAGGTGCAGTGATTGACTCTCACCTGTTTCTCAAACGCGCTCGGCACCAGCCTGCGCAGCTCCGACAGACTGTTATTAATCCGGTCCCTGCGGCGCTTCTCGATGATCTGTTCAAACACATTGTGAAATCATTCATAACAGTCGTTTAAGAACAGTACAGTCATTTGTTCAGCATTACAGGTGCAGTCTTCAGGGGTTTGCAACGATAAAAAAAAATGCTCTTACCCCTCTGCGACGTTTCCTCGCTTGCACTTGAGAAGTTGTGGCTGGAGACGTTGAACCAAGTGGAGAATTCACACCGCTTTAAGACCAAAATATGCATAAGATAAATATGAACACAGTAAATATGATATTCATTATGAAACAGGATATTGACAAACATATCATCGAAACGATTTCCTACGTAATTATTCCATTGTCAGACATGGGATTTGAAATTATAATCTTAATTTTGTGAGTAATACAATTTAAATGTGCGCACATTTAATTGTATGGTTATTTTCTTCTCCGGTTGTTACAAGTTCAACGTTCCAAAAACAAAGCAAAACAACCCAAAGTAAATCAATGACAGCGAACTTACGCATTTTCGTCAGCGCTCTCCTTCTCCACTTCGATATTCTCATCGAGCTCGCTGTCTGAGGAGCTAAAATCGTGATTTCTCTTCATTTTTCGATAAACTTACAGAGCGTATCCGCAGCGTGTGTCAGGTGAGACAGAAGTTCGTCCGTATGAACCATAGACTGTGGTATGAACCGACAAGCTTTCCCACGGTCTCATTTCAACGCCGCAGCTCCCAAGAAGAGGCGTGGCTAAGCGCGTGGAGAGCCAATCAACGAACATTCTGAGATTGATTGGCATGTCAGTTGTCGACATCCCAGTTTAGCCCCGCCCTTGTTTTTGAATATGCTTAAAAAGGGCCAATAGAAAGTTCGTCCGTGAGTGCGGAGCTCCGCCCCGGGTTCCGCCGGCGCTTGTGTTGTCTAGCCCAGCTAAAGGAGTGGCTGGCCGGCTGTCAGCACGCGCTGGCCGTGGGAAAGTTTCTTAGCAGAGCGCTGATAACCAATCAGGGGCGACGGCCGTCTCCGGCGCTGGAATGAATGGGGCAATTGGTTGGGGCGACGGGCGGTCTGCGAGTGAGCGTGTGAACCTGTAATCTAATACTAACTCATCCGAAGTAGTGCAGTGTGTACGAGGAAGCCACCAAGTCTAAATGTAGTCCACGAAGCTCAAACGTGTACCTTCTTGGACGGCATTCTAAGGTACATTGCAATTAAAACCGACCAGTCACTTTAAATGCACCAATCCTCCACAGCAGCATACACAGCAGGGCTTTCACTTGCAATAAGCACGTAATTATATTATATTTTATATTTACTCTTAATATAGTTCAAGTTATAGTTAGCTTACTTATAATTGTATATATTATACATATATAATAACATTTTGAATTAAAACATGTTAGCATAAAAAGTAAATTAAAGTAAATTAAAATGAATACAAAAATACATGTTCAATATACATTTATAAAAATACAAGAATTCAAAATGTTAATATGCTATATTCCATCAAAAAAATTAAAACAGATTTTATTGTCCTTGTATAATTTGCAGGCCATACATACTTCAGTATATAGTACACATATTAACAGAAATATTATATAAAATAATATAAAAGAAACAGTATAAATTCATAAAATACAAACGTTAATAAAACAGAATTCAAAATGTAAATATGCTATATTCCATCTAAAATAATCTTTTCTAATTCTTGTATAATTATGTACATTGAGCTTTTATGACCTCATTTTCTATTTCCATTTATATGCATTTTAATCTAAAATATTAATAGAAATTTGGAAATATAAAAATATTAAATAAAAAAACATGTAACCTCATAACAAATATATATGTTCTATGTTCAAATTAATTTCAATATCAGTTCAAGTCTTCTATATTTTTGAAAATAACAAATATCTGTAGCATTAATATCATTATTCTGTCAGTCAAGAACTAGCACACCTGTAAACTAAATTACAAGTTACTAAATAACATATTTCACACATTGAAACAAACATGAAAACCATCATATATTGATTCCTATCGGCAGAGGCTGCAAGTGTATCAGGAAGAGCTTCTTATCAACAGAACAGAGCTCGTAGACGTTGATGTGTGCTGCTGGCCGATACGCCGCAGCTGGATCCTTATCAGCCCATGTACAACACGCTTAATTGTCATCAGTTCTGCATACATGAATGAGAGGAAGCTCTTTGGCTGATTTCATGTTGTTATTGCTGCAGCTTCGGCTCTACGGCATGGATGCACGTCCTCGTGTTTGCCTCCGACAGGGGTGGCAGCGGGCCGTTGTGTTTGTACGCGTATGTGTGTTTTTCTATGTGCTCGGGATGGGGGTGGCTCTTTTTGTCGCTGTAACTCAAGTTCGCAGAGGTTTCCCACGATGTTATTTTCTACTGACGTTCCTCTTTGTTCTTGCGTCTCATCACATGTTGTGATTAGTGCTCCCTTTTGAAGGTGTGGGCCCACAACACAACAGTATTTCCCCCACAAAGCATGCCAGAGCCTCTTCTCATTCCAAGATTGAGGTTTTTGCTCCTCCAAGTGAGTCTCCATGTCGCCATGTTTTCGTTTCAGACTCTTTATGTCCATGCCAAGAAGCCTAGTCTACCCACGAGGGCAGACGGACGATGGTTTAAAATGGACACGCTGCTTTTTAGTAGTTATGTCTCGGCCTATTTGGATCTCATATATCAGCAGCAGTTTTTCTGTTGCATCACGAGGATCAAAACAGCTTCTTTTAACATGCACAAAGAGGGCAACAGGTTTCTGATTGCATCTCTGAAGACTGTCTGGCCTCACGCTGTGCCGTGGCGTCGTGCGTTTTGTGCAGACAGATGTTCAGGTCCCTGAAACAATGTGTTAAACAATCCTGTCCTCCTCAGGAGGAGCAGCAGGGGGACATGTTGTTGTTTATAAATAGCTATGCATTGAATCCACACAGAAGAGGAAGAGCGGCTTTGTTTCTCTCACTGAGAGAGGAAGTGGGGCTTAATTCTCTGAGATACATGTGACACCTTGCATTGTGCCATTCTGGCACATTTGTGGGAGTGTGTCTGTACACACATAGAGGAGGATTATTATCTCATCCGAGTGGCACGGATTCTTTTGAAGTCGCCCAACTTTGACCCACGAGTGCTACAAGAGCTTTCCTCTTCCACGTCCAGTAAAATGACACAACTGTGGGAGGAGGAAGTGTTATAATAATGATCTTTCGGATTTTGCCTCCCTTATTTGTGTCCTTTTCTCCAATGGCCTTGCATTATCCCAGCTACACCCTGCTGATGTCTGTGTATTCAAAGCATTAAGCGGTTTCTCCCTTGTTGTTTTCCTTAAGGATTGGAACAAGGATGCTTTGATAGCTATTGTCAGCTTAAGGCTGGAATACTTGACTTTTGCTCAGATTTACAGTCTTGAGGAGTCAATAGAAGTCGACGAATGTCAGTCGGTCGAAATCGACAGATTTGACATCAAATCTGGTAGTGTATAATGGAGCCAGGCTCAATTTTTCTAGCTTCAGACCGAATCCATTCAGTTGGAGGATATCAAACATGTTTGGTATTTTGGACAATTTTAGAACACTTGTTGATTTTATTTGTCGTGCACCTCGTTGCAACAAGGCGCATGTTTCTGCGTGAGCTTGTTGTATTTGAAATAACTTAAAAGTCAGTCTTGTAGTGTATTTCTGCCCTTAGCTATTTTCATAGGCAGAGATTTTGAGTTATTAACAGCTGTTAAATTCTAAAGTCTTTTTTAACTGTGCAGTGAAAGATTTTTGATGGATTCTTTGGTCGTTAATTTGAGGTTGATATTGGTGCACGCATATAAGACGCAGTTGCTTGTAATTAGGTTTTAAGTTGTGGAGTGACTCGAGGTGGGTGGTCATCCACATGAACACATCAGCCACGGGACTATGGTCAGGGAGGAAAAGGGTCTCTGAACTCTGCTGCTTTCATCTCCTCCTGTCTGCATAGTTAGTGGTGTGTGTGGGGCGAGTGAGTGTGTATGTGTGTGTAAGTAAGAAATAGCAAAGCTTCAACAGATAGACAGATTGTAAAATGCAGCAGAGTTTAAAATACCGTTCAAAGATTTGGGGTCTGTAACTTTTTTAATACGTTTATTTAGCAAGGATCATTCAATTGATCAAAAGTCACAGTAAAGACTTGTATAAAATGTTTCTGTTTCAAATGCTGTTCTTTGGAACTTTTCTATTCATCAAAGAATCCTGAAAAATAATAAAAAAGGATTTCACAAAAAATATTAAGCTGTTTTCAACATTGATAATAATAGGAAATGTTTATTAAGCACCAAATCAGCATATTAGAATGATTTCTGAAGGATCATGTGACACTGAAGACTGGAGTAATTATGCTGAAAATTCAGCTTTACATATAAATAAATTACATTTCAAAATATATTCAAATAGAAAACAATTTTTATTGCAATAATATTTTACAATTTCACTGCTGTTACTGCATTTTTAATCAAATAACTGCGGATTCATTTATTCATACAAAAAAATAAAGCCTTTCTGATACTCGTAATTAGTTAAGATTCGCTTTGAGATTCTGAAGTGATCTCAACAATATCTCAAACTGTGTTCAAGATACAAAAGTCAACATCATTTCAAGATTTCAGTATGAACTCCAAAATGTCTCCTCATTTTCCAACACCAAATTATGTGTGCCGTATTGTTCGTATTCATTTTATAACTCATCACTCCTGCTGTGGATTTTTATGTGAGTACATGAGACAGAAAAGTTTCGATGGCAGGTTCCACCAGACATATTCAAACACATGTATCCGGGCTGGCAGACACAGACACAAACAGACCCGCACACACACAGCCACAGTACTTCTTACTTACGTAGTTTCTAATTTGATAAAGTTAGCGGTGATCAAAACATGTGAGTAGTTGACCTTTGGCCTGACAAAACGGCAGCACATTTGCCTTTGTGCAGGCAGCCTGGGAGAGCGCTGCCCCGTGACCTGCATAATGCAGGGGGTCAGAGGGCAGGCTGGTTGACAGCAGTATGAGCTGGGATCTCTAGGGCCTGCCTGAGCCGTGAAATCAGTCTCTCAGGGCCAGCAGCAGCAGGGCACACCACAAACGCTGGGACTTAAGGAAAAAGAGGGAAACCTGATGGAGGGAAAGGAAGATGGGAGGAGTAATATCAGACAGGACAGTGAAGCTAAGAGAATAGGTGGATGAGAAAAATCATGATATAATGATTAAAGGTATAATATATAATACAAAATATACACACAATATATTATATAAAACAATGTATATATAATGTGTATATATATATGTGACCCTCTCTGTGAAAACCCAGCTAAAGTCTATCTTTTATTTATTTTTTCTGCACCAAAAAAAAATTTCTGCATAAAATCATCCTACATATCATATAGAACATTCTGTGAAAATATATTCTTGGTATATTTAATATTGACCAAGCAAGGCCATGTCAAAGATTGAAATCACAGTGAAATTAATGCTTGTAATCAAACTTTGATGCTCGTTATCTCAGAATTACATTTTTGGACTTTAGCCTGGTTTTTCAGAGGGTCATATATATATATATATATATATATAATGGCGTAATGTTTTTATACTGTACAAACTGTATATGCTATTGCCCTACACCTAAACTTAGCCCTCACAGGAAACTGTGCAGTTTTACTTTCTCAAAAAAACTCACTCTGTATGATTTATAAGCGTCTTGAAAAGTGGGGACATGGGGCAATGTCCTCATAAGTCACCTTCACCTTGTAAAACCTGTGTCATTATACAAACGTATGTCCTCATTTGTCACAAAAACGCGCGCACACACACACACACACACACACACACACACACAAACGTCTGCTTATTTAACAGTGCAAGTGTTTAACCTGATGTGTTTCAGTCTGGCAGAGCTGTGAGTTTGATCACTGACAGCAGCTGCGGGGTCACACACTTGCCTCATAAACATCACGGGACTGTCAATGGTCACAGACTTAATGCTTGGCATCTTAAAGCCCTGAGATTTACTCTGTACTTCAGTTTCCATGCAGAGATCACAAGTAATAGGATCCCACTCTCCTGATTGTGGTTTTATTGCATGCAGGTATAGACAAGTTTAATCTGTCAGTATGCAATACTATACATTTCACTTTCAATCCAGGCAACTTTCGTAACTAACACTACAGATATTTGTTCAGTGTAAGATGTAGTTTGTGAAGATGAGGAACCTTGACCTAACTTTACCTTTTGCTGAAAGCTCACACTCGTTTGTTAGGAGTGTTTGAGGAGTTTTGAGTGACGTGTGAGCCTATAGAGGTCGTGAAGGTAAGATTTAGATAGTCTGATTAGTGTTTATGCAGTCATTAACGTGACAGGCTGCTCCACTGCCACTGCTCAGCTCTGACAGTCTGAAGGTCCCACTGCTTCAGTTACACAAACACTGGGGTTTCAATCTCACCGCTACCACCAGCCAGCCTGGTCTCATGTTTATACGTAGGTATTAATACGTTACATTTACAAGCACAAAGCGTATATTTTGTGCGTTTTTATTGATGTTAAAACATACAATTTAGACATTTTCAACATTTAAAACTTACAAATCAATACGTATTTTTAGCTAAAAACATACAAATATTTATGTATCGTTTATATCATTAAGATATTCGTATCAATGCATTTATCATTTTATCAATAAGCGATTTAGATTTTTAGACCCCTTAACCTACACCCAAACCTAAACCTACCCATTTTATAGCAAATATAAAAGGATATAAAACGCAATTGACCGAAATATGCAGGAAAATAACTACTTTTGTAACAATATAGCATTAAAAAAATTGTATAGTCGCTAATCCCACTCCTACATCTAAATCTAAACATAGCTATTTCTGTACAGTATAAGAAAAACATGACAGACAGATAAATGCAATTTATTTATTGCAAAAATGTAAAAAGCACTAACTTTACCAAAAGTAACGTTAATCCAAATGACGATGCGTCGCAGCCGCAGTCCTCTCTGGTGGAATACAGCAGGTTTGTGTAAGGTGCAGAGCAGAATTTATGTTGTTAAACGCTGAAAATATTATCCAGATTATTTTCATCATTCTAACATACACCTCACCAGAAACACGGCATGTCTCAATCTGTGATGAATGCAGGTGAGAGCTATTGGCTGTATCGCCCCCTATATCCTCAAATAGTGCACTATTTGAGGGGACAGCCATTTTAAGTGGACGTTGTCGAGTGCACTCATTAAATCCCACAATGCACCGCAAAAACGAGTGTACCAACGATGTACACTTTACGGCTAGAGAATCCCCATAAAAACCATCAAATCATGTAACGTGAATTTCGTAAAGTCTCTTGCTTGAGACTAAAAATACGGCTTAAAAGCATAGCTAGCCGCGGAAGAGACACTAGACGTTTCTCAACATGCATTCTTTTCTGTACTTGTCACCCAAGTACTGTTCCAATTTCAAAGTTCACATCTAGTACAGTTCAAATCCCCGGATGTGTTCTTGCTCCTCCCCTTTTGTCAAGGATGCTTCCAGAGGTGACTTGTGCGAACTTGAGGCAGCCAGGTATCCCAGAATGCATTTCACAACAATCAGCAAGCTTTAATGGCGGAGGAAAACCTGTAAAATTTTAAAATATTACTGTTATTGTGTCATGAAATGCCGTTCTAAGAGTATTTCAGGCGAGAATGTAGTTGTTTAAACCTCAAGTTTGCAGTTTATTTTTAAAGATAGCACCTAATTTACATTTTTTTTTGCAGATTTCGGAGACGTAGAGCTCCACGCATGACCGGGCGCTCAGTGCTCATGTATCCGCCGAGAGTAGTCTCACCGAGTCCTTTCTGACATCTTCCGCTGGCTTCTGATGTCTCTGTAGTGGTTAATAAGATGTAATTTGTTTGGGGTAAATCTAACAGGCAATCTTTGGTCTCATGAATCTATTATTTCTTCCAGGTCATATAGTTTTGGCCGAGCATTATAAATTATTTATTTATTGTAATACAGCTCTTACTTTGTTAACGTGACTGATTTGTTTGCTTTTGTCTTCATTTCCTATTACATAAGGCTCGCATACATTTATTTTATAATGGTTATTAAATGGCTATAAAAAGGCAGAGTTGTGCATGTCATGTTTAATTTTTTTATACATACAGTGAATCAGAGTATATGTGTAAATATTACCTAAACCACATATTAATGTTTTATATTTTTCAAATGAAAACGAAAAGAGGGTTGTGTTTTATATTTTAAAGAAAATTCAAAGGCAGTGGTGTTTGATATCATTTTGTTTTATTGTAATGCGTGTACGCTTTGCATGAACCATATTTTTGTGGCTATTAATATTTTTTATGAAACAGAAAAGAGGCAACACTGTTTGATATAATATTTTGTTTCACTGTGTCAGTGTCAGTGTTAATTAAATTAGTGATTTGTTAGATGGAAATAAAAAGGTTAATATACATTGGCAGTGGTCGGCAGTATCGTATGTGAAGACCTCTCGTGAAGACCGAAGAGTGTAAAGACCATCGGTGTTCAGCTAATTCAATGCGATTTGTTAGATGGATATCAAAAAGGATAGTGGCAGTGGGAATAAGACCATCGACTTGTGCAACTCTTCTATTTTAGTTTTTATAACCAATATAATGCAAAAAATAAGTATACTTAGGCCTTTAGTGTTATGTTAGAATCATTATTATACTCATACCTTTTGTTGTTTTAAGCTTTATTTTTTGTTTTCATTTAAATGTTTAGTTTTGAAATGTTGTTATTTGCATTTGTCATTTTTATTTAATTTCTTTATCTTCTTAAATGTGTATATATGATATTTATATTTTTAACTTTTAATTTTAGCTACTTTTTTAATTTGTAAGTCACTTTGGATAAAAGCGTCTGCTAAATGACTAAAAGTAAAGTAAAGTAATACAGTGTGGATAACTTAGGCGAGCTGACTGACGTTATCAATACACTGCTGTTCCATTTGTAGAATTACCGGTCTTGTGTCCTCCCTCCTTGGGAAGTCCGAACTACCGAGGACGCAAGTCCGAACTTTGCGTACTTGGTATTGAGAAACAGCCAAGTACAGACAAATGCGTTTCATTCATTCGTTCGTAGCCACTCACCCCCCACCCCCACATTTATTTTTGCATTTAGTCATTATGTATGGTGCTCCAAACTGCTTTTATTATCTTTTATTCATTGGAAAAAAATAGAAGAATAAGTTTAGTCTATATTACTGTGTTTCATAGATACAAGGATCATTAAGCTCCGAACATTACAAAAGGCACTATAAAAATAACGAAGAAAGTCCTTATGACTCAAGTGTTGTGAAGTCATTTAATAAAGTTGTTTAAGAAACAGAACAAAATTGTAAATTGTGCGTGAAGCGCAATGTTTGAAGTCTGTGATGGCAAATGCCTTTGGTTATTGGGTCTCATAATCAATTGTGACACACCTAGTTTGTGGACGTGTGAATCGGGTTCTGCACTGTTCAGAACTGAGAATGTCTTTCAAACAGATTTTAAAGAAGTAATTAAAAGGAATAAAAATAACACCAATTAACACCAAAAATATTTCAAATTCGCACTGAAAATCTAAAGTATTTGACAGAGAGATAGATGGATGGATGGATGGATGGATGGATGGATGGATAGATAGGACGATGTGAAGACAGAACTTTACAGTGCACAACACCCATGCAGTGTCTGGCCCTCCCCCGTGACCCCTCTCTAGCCTGGTATCTGTCAGACAGCTTGTGTGGCTCAGGCTGAGATTGGCTGTAGACAGAGCTGCAGTAACGGCTGCTTACCACCAGCCCGCAGCTGTCTGCGCACGACAAGCCATGTGTGAGACCCCCCTCTGCTGCTTCCCAGGCCGGGACAAGGACAGCAGGAGGGGGTCATGGATTACAACCGAGGACATGTAGCCACCACCCTCCCATCCTACAGAACACACACGGCCCACTCCCATCCCCTGCCCTGGGGCAGCTCTGATCAGAGGAGGCTGGGATGGGTGTCTGTATATCATCATTGTGTGTGTGTGTGTGTGTGTGTGTGTGTGTGTGTGTGTGTGTGTGTGTGTGTCTGTGCAACTGTGCATATACAGTATGTGCTTGAATGTGAGCACTGAATACTGTGTGAATATATATATAATACTACAATGCTCTCCTCCTAAAAAGTGTTTGCTAAGGCTATTATTGCTATTAAAATGGTATGGTTAGCAATTTAAACAGAACCCTAAACCAAAATATTCAACATACTGGAATATATTAAAAGTACTGGTGCATAACTTCCATATTGTTTGACTATGTACATGAATGATTATTCAAATCAAGCATCTTGTTTAAGAGCGCTGTTCTATTCTATTGCCATAGTGTGCAGGTTTATAATTACCACCTAGTTGATAATAAAACATTTTTAGACACCCTTGCAACAGTTAGCAAAACATTAGCAACTACTCAAAACACCTTTGCAGCTTCATAGCTACAATATGGGCTAAAGTGCTCTGCTGCCCTAACAGGAAGAGGGCAGCTGGCTCTGTGGTGACCCTTCAGCAAGGCTGGGAAAAAGAAGAAAGCATAAGCTGACTGGGCTTAGGTAATTATACTTCACTTTTTCTCTCCAAGAAATGTAAGCTCACATAAAAATATATATAATTTTTCTTTCAGAGACGATGTTTTCATGCCATTGTGTGCTTATTTATGGACGCTGGCTGCTCCGTAATTCCATGCGAAAACAGCTTACACAGTTCCAGCACAATCCCTAACTTTGTTTAACCTGCACAGTGTGCTGTTTATTTTCATGAGCTGAGGAAAGGACAAGGAAGCACGGTTTCCATGGCAGAGAGAAACCTGGAGTGAAGCTGTGTGTTATCATCTGTACCACTCTACCATCACACTGGAGCCCTCTCAATATGTCAAACTTTACAAACTTGCTATGGAAGTATAGTACAGTGATGCTATCAGATGAAATATGGCAAGGTACTAAATAATGACTATATTCATAACATGCTACAAATGGTGCTTTAAGAAAACAAAGGCACAACAGTCAATAAAATTCCTTCACTAAAATACTTTTTTTTCAGCAGGGATGCATTAAATCGATACAAAGTGACAGTAAAGACTTTTATAATGTTACAAAAATAATTTGAAATATATATATATATATATAGTATTTGCAGAAAAATATTAAGCTCATATAAGATTATGATGTGACTGGAGTAATTATGCTCAAAATTCAGTTTTGCATCACAGGAAATAATTAAATTTCACCAATATTTAACTTAGAAAACAGTTATTTTAAATTGTAATAACTATTAAAAAATTTTTTTTTCTATGTCAAGTTTTGAGGGGAAGAATATCTGTAATAAATAATAATGGTACTGACATGCTAAAGTAAACACTGCTACTCTTCATTTTTTTTTACACAATGTTCATTTCGCTTACCTAATTATCAAGTTTCTTATTTTAAACATAAGCTTAAAAAGAGATAAAAATGCAAATATTTAGCTATTTCTTCTGAAGTAAATGTATCTAGTTTTTGAAATGTCTAAATATTTTTATTGGGAGCAAGACAAAGACAAAAAATGGGTTTTGAAGCAAAACTAAATATAGCTCTGTCTTTTACAACAACAGTGTTATTGTAAAGCAGTGTGTTTACATTACAAATACGCATACACACTTTCAATACAAACTCTCTCTCACACACACACACACACACACACACACACACACACACACACACAAACACATATAGAGACACACACACGCTTCCTTTGTCCCATGAGGAGCCAATTCCCAGGCAGTTTTGGGGCGGATTGGTTTCTGTCTCACCCAGCCACACTGCACTGTAGGTAACGGCGCATTGTTCTCCAGCTGGGTCCCGACTGGGGAAGGGTTACAGGAAAGAGGGTGGTGAGAGAGGGAGAAGCTTGCCTGGTAAGGACCTGAATGGAGTTTTGTCTAGGCTGTACGCTGCAGCAATCCGATCTGGTGGGAAACCTTTGAGACGACCACAGAGTCAAAGATAGAACAACAGGAACTAGGGACAATCACAGACTGCCCCATAAAAGAGGCACTATTCCCGAGTGAGATAGTCAGCCAGGTCCTGCCTTCCTCTCACACATGTGCTCAGACGCATACAAGTCTGCTACAATTTTAGATCTGGTATAATGTAATATAGCGAATCGGTTTAGAAGTATAAACAATTGAACCACAAATAAAATGTATGCCATTGTATTAGTTGAAATAAAATCAAAGTTGCACACTCCTGTAAACAAGGTGCATTTTTGCAATTACTCTGCAAACGAACTGGTCCCAAGTAGTGTGAAGGAAATTACTTTGAAAATTGAAAATACTTTGAATGCTACATTCGTTATATGACTGAGAGAGCCGTTTGGGATGAACCGATTGACTAAATGAATGGAAAACTCCTATGCTACATATGAAAGAGAGGACTGTTTGGAATGAACCGATTCAGTTGAATGAATAGGTATTTCCTGCGCTACACACGACATGTAGGTGAGTGCGTTTAATAATTCCCACAATTCAGACTTTCAAAAAGCAATAGGCTTGTGCAAACCGTAACTGGATAAATAAGCTCCTTCTCCAAAAAGCTACTGTATTATGAAAATAGCTGAACTAATTTTACCCTATTGAAAAATATTGATTATTATTGACCCAAGTTGATTTTATTTGATCGGTTTAGTCAGTTTATAATAATATACAGTTAAATATACTATATAAAACATTATAAAGCTATTTCTCAGTCACTGGTGGGGAAAGCCTGGCTTCTTGTAGCATTTATTGTTGACACATTTTTCGCTTTTATTACCTCTCTTGAGTACGTCTGCTAACGTCATTTCGAGACATGTAACACATCATATTTTCCAAATGCATATGTTCTTGGATTAATGACATCCTCTGAAGCTGCAACTGCTGGGTGTGTTTGGAGCTCAGCTGAAAAATATCACAGCACTGATGTGTCCCACAAGTCGGCTGTTGTGATTTTGTCTCCTTTATTGTTGTCTTGGGCTACTGATGTCACTTCCCCTGCCATAATAAAGCAGAGCAGCCGTTGACCACAGCAGGATCCAGCTGTTCTAGCACATGGTTGAGCTGTGCGGTAATACCCAGCAGACACAGAAAAAACAAGGAAGAGATCATTGGAGTTCAGCACATGCACTCTGTGTGTCAATAGTTAAGGGGGCTGTTCATCATAGCAATCTTTCTATAAATGTCAAGAATATAAATATCTTCTCAGCTGGGGCTCAGATCAAATACTTGAGAGACATTTGACATAAAAACCATCAATCCATATGTCAAAATGTGTGATTTCTGTTGATGCTTGCCAGGCTAAAACACTAGAGAACCAGTGATATCAAACCCAGTGCATGCTATATTTGAACATACACAAATGTAAATGAGACTTGAGAGTTACAGTGATGCTGATTTGATGGTAATGAACTAGTCAACAGCACAATCAAATGATTAAATGATGAATTTCAGTAGTTATTATGTGTGTATGGGAAAGCCAGATGCAGAGCTGTCCCACCCTCGTACATGTAGAGAGAAGATGAATCCATCCAGCTTTTGGTAGTCAGCGCATCCACACAGATGTTCTTCTTGGCACCTAAGACTGGCCGGGTGAGCCTCAAAACGCTGGTGAGAACTTTCTCTGTGGCCCATACAGTGAGAGAGCTGAGAAGAGAAGTTGAAGGGAGAATGAAACAATTTGTGAAACAAGTCGATTAACATTTTCTTACAGTTTTTTACAATCACGTTTGCACTAATAACACAACCTTCATGTACATTTTTGAAACTCTAGACACACAACTCAAAACAGTCATTATTTGTAACACAGGCTGTCCAATGTTCAAAACTTTGCGTATTGCGTTCATATCTTTAAAGAAGCCTTGCATTTACAGAAGCATTGGTTCAAAATACAAATTTATTATGAAATATCATAGGAACAAATCACCCACATACAATATAGCCACAGTTTCACTGTTTAGTTGTTAGTACAATAATTCAATATAGTTGTTCAAAACATATGATGCAGCTTTCATTATGGTTCTCCACATTCATACATTATTGTAATAGACTAGAGAGAAAAAAGTACAGACACTGGAATCATTATTTAAAATGTGAAAATGATTGATGCAATAATCACAGCAGGTTTTTCAAAAAACTTTAAATTGAAGCCTTTAAACATAAATTAGATAAGAAAAAAAATAAGACAAAACTACAGTAGGTCTACAATACAATGTCAACTGGAGTGTTCCTCACGGCACTTCTATGTTTTTATCAACCCTGTCTTGTGGATTTGGCCACAGGTTCTCATCTACATCATAATGAATGTTTTAATTAGCTAAAATCTCGGACAAAATCTTCTGGTATGGCAAATCTCGGCCTGACATTGGTCTCCTCCTGTGATGTCATTGCTGGCATCATCTATGGCCTGGAGAAGAGGGACTTGTTTGTGAGGAGCCTATTGTGAACCTTCCACCTCCCTCTGGAGAAAAAAACTCTTCAGTCAGGTTGCAGTAAGGAAATAGGAGTATGGGGGTAAATACAAGGTGATAAACTGATGGGCCAGAAACCATGATTGCTCTCAGTGCTGTCGCTAGGGATTCTGGGCCCTTTGCATTGATTTTGCTATGGGGTCCCCTCAAAATCACATTCAGTTAGGGGAGGTCGGACCCCCAAGAGAACATCTTTCTGGATCCTCTCAACCGCTGGACTCTCAAACTCTCCTCCATCTCTTGGCCGGCCTCATCCAAAAATATGAATGGTTTTCATCAGCTTCCAGCTCTATCACCCTCTAAAAAGACATTTATTGTAGGAAAAAACTCAGTCCTCAGTTGCTTCACTTTCGTAATGTTGTTACATTTTTTTCATAAAACTATGCTTAAAGAGTAATGCAACAGTTACGTAGCATTTTGAGCAGTTGTATCAATTGATAGTTAGATCATTATAATGAAATGAATAGACACTCAATTCAGATGTGATGCATGAGTTGCATTTTGAAATAGTAATACTTTGTTGTGTTATTTTGAACCTGTGATTTTAGTTCACTGAACAAAAGATCTTTGGCTCATGTGTATTGTATCCAAGCATTTGGAAAAAGTGTTAAGTGTTCTGAAAAATGCATTTTGATCATTGGTTGTGAGTTATGTGTCTAGAGTTTTGAAAAATGACATGAAGGTTCTGTTATTAGTGCAACATTTTTTGTAAAAACTGTAAGAATATTTAAGCATTAGTCAGAATGCTATCATGGGTGAATGCAAATCCACTGCTGTGGTTCCTAAGAGGAGGTCATTTTAGAAGGTTTCTAGGGTGTTGCTATGTAGTTGATATCTGGTGTTGGTGATCAAGGTCTAAAAGTTATGGTTATGCTTATAGTGAACACAAATTCAATTTGCTTTTAAAGTCAGTTCTATAGGACTGACTGCACACAAGACAAAAAGGTTAACAAGACTTAACACGAATGAACAAGAAACACACCTAAAACAACATGACAAAAATACAAGGAAGAAAAATAAAGAATTGAAGATTTTCAATTTATCTTAGACCTACATATGTTTGCACAATTAAACTTTTGTTTTAAACAAGGCTTTGTCAATCTAACATTTAAAGTTTGACAAAGTTTGCTTTTTAATTAAAACTTTATAAATTCAGTTCTTTACATTTTAATTAAAGGGATAGTTCATCTAAAAATGAAAATTGCCCCATGATTTACCATCCTAGGGGCGAGATAAAAAACAATAAAAAACATTGATCCACCATAAAAAGTTCTCCACACCGCTCCGAGGGTTGATAAAGGCTTTCTGTAGTTAAACGATGCCCTTGTGTAAGAAAAATATCCATATTTAAAACTTCATAAACCGTAATCTAGTTTCCACTAACTGTCATACACATTCACGAGAGAAGGGCGTGCAGTGGATGACGTAAGACGTAGTCAAAGCATAAAATCCTCTGACATTTTCCTTTGCAAACCCTCATTTTGTACTGTACAACTTCTTGTCCAGGCCCTTGTCATTTCTAGGCTGGACTACTGCAATGCTCTTCTTGCTGGACTTCCAACAAACACAATCAAACCTCTACAAATGATTCAGAATGCAGCAGCACGACTGGTCTTCAATGAGCCCAAAAGAGCCCATGTTACACCTCTCTTTGTGTCCTTGCACTGGCTACCAGTTGCAGCTCTTATCCAGTTCAAGACACTGATGCTTGCATATAGAACAACCACAGGCTCAGCACCCACCTACTTCCACTCACTATTACGAATTTACATCCCCTCCAGAAGTCTGAGATCCGCTAGTGAGCGACGCCTCGTGTACCATCACAGAGAGGCTCAAAATCACTCTCCAGAACATTCTCGCTCACCGCTCCTGGCTGGTGGAATGATCTTCCCCCATCCGGAATGCTGGATCCCTGTCAATCTTCAAGCAACAACTGAAAACTCATCTCTTTCAACACTACTTGACTTCATCCTAAACTTAAGAAAGAAAAAAAACATCTTCATCTTTCTCTTTATCTTTCTCTCCTTTCCTTGCAAGCTTGTACTTATTTGAACAATGCCTGAGACTTGGTGTTACGAGCACTTCCTCTGTTTGCTTCTTTAAGATGAATCGCTTTATGTTTTCCCCAATTGTAAGTCGCTTTGGATAAAAGCGTCCGCAAAATGACTAAATGTTTTGTTTTGTTGTCTCCTCTGCTTCCGTGTTCGTCACTTCTTACGCTATGCCTACATCTTACGTCATCCGCTGGAGCACCACTCTCTCGTGAACGTGTGAATGACAGTTAGCGTAAGCTAGAGATTATTAGAGATAAAGTTTTAAATAGGGACATTTTTTCATACACAAATGCATCGAAAGGCCTTTATTCACCCGGATAACTTTTTATGATTTATTTTTAGGCTTCAAAATCTTGATCGCCATTCACTTGTCATTATAAAGCTTATAAGAGCCAGGACATGTTTTTATGAAACTCTGATTGCATTTGTCTGAAAGTCAAAAAGTCGCATACACCTGGGATGGCTTGAGGCTGAGAAAATCATGGGGTGATTTTCATTTTTGGAAGAACTATCACTTCTATCACTTTACATAATTTAAATACAATTTTAATTATACTTCCGATTCAAATTTGAGACCATAAATCGTAGATAAAATCATGAGAAAATGTAAATATTTGACACTTTGTAGGAATTCGTATGTTGTGATTTTACATGGAAATTAATGATTTTTAGAAAACAAATAAGCATAAAGGTCCACACCTAAACCTACTTGTCAGTGGGGGAGTAAGCAGATCATTCGAGAACATGCTAATTCAATTTTACAAATTCATATGAATTAGCCACCGATTTGATAACACGTTGAACAGTTATGATCTGCCATAAGAGTGTTTAAGATTTGTGTTTTATACACCAAAACACCTTTGGTGTATGGATGCTTGTCATTCTATATAGTAGTCTAACAATTACTTTGCTCCCTTTCTTTCAGTGTAAGTTGTTGGGATTATTAGCCTATATTGTTGTCCAACAGGCAAAAGCCTGATTGTTTATAGCAGAAATGAAACAGCACATCAGGTATCATTCATGTCCAGTTGTGAGCCAAATTTAATACTTAGGGGTTTTGAAAAAAATATTAGAACGTTATTGGCAAGCTTCACTACCAAAGGGTTCATAAACTGTTATTGATAGTGAGAGAAACACAGGCGTCCAAATCTGTGCTTCTCTTCTCCTTCAGAGCTTAGTCTGTTGGTCAAAGCCAAGTTGTCTGTTTTCCCTATGGCAGTGTGACGGGCCAGGCGCCGGGAGGTCCGGTCCTGCCTGACAGAACCTGCCTCTCTCATTGCATCAGACCGCGTGATTGCCAGACTAGGAACAGACTCATTCACTCCACACAATGGTCCGTAATGCCTGACACATAAACCTTTGAGCCATTGTTTGCAGTAAAGCAGCTCTGAATGAGAAGAATACATGACCAACAATTCCTCCAAGAGTGCTACATCTATGTCAAGGCGACCTGTGTTTTTCTAGAACTTCTCGTCACCCCGGCAACTGATATTCTCTCGATAGCTCACTATTTAAAACGGAACATTCTACTTATAGACAGGAATGTAAACTTTGACTGCGAGAACGTTCACTGTCAAAGCCGCAATAATGGCATGCTGAGCACAAAGTGGAAATTTGGACAGTGCTGTTTGATGTGGGTGAGGTTTCAGAAAACATCCTTGTGAAAGCTTGGATGAAAAATAAAGAAGAAAAAGAAGTGGTTTTAAATTGTGGCCCAACGACAAAGCGGCAAAAGCCAAGAATAACCAAGCTGTTCCTCACTGGGCCAGACGGGCTGGCAGGCGACAGAAAAGAGGGGCTCTGAGAATCCCCCTGACCACACCCTAACCACCAGCGAGAAAGAGTGTGGGTAAAAAGGGAAAGAATGTGGGTAAAAAGAAACAGACATACAGACAGAAAGTAAGTAAGGCAGAAAGTTGATGGAGATTCTTGTTGTTTTCCATCATTCTCAGTCCTTAACCACACCATACACAGAGAGGGGCCACAGTAAAGGACAGGGCCCCATCTGAAACACAGCGGTCTCAGCATTGATCTCCTTCAAAGAGCTCATGTTAACTGCTGGAGTTAACGGTTCTCTTTTTACCACACAGCTCTCTCGGGGTATAGATGACAGTTCAGTCTAAAGTTGGGGCCGCATTCACCGTTGTTTGGCTAATTTTCATGACCAAAATCCAGTTATTTAAATCCACCTTATTTTGCAATGCGAAAGTAACACTATTTGTGCAACAAGCCAATGTGCTTATTATTATGATAATATGTACCTTGTATTACGCAATAACATAGAAAGGCCCAAAGCATAGCCTATGTACACTGAAAAAAATTGGTGTAGAAACAAAATTCAATTTCTAGTAAATTTCACAAATGAATACAAAAATCGGCAAGTAATGCATTTAATTAAATCTGTAAGCAGAAATACTTTTTCTTGTACTCCAACAATCTGTTTTATTTACAACTTTGAAAAATCGATTTTTTTTTTACAGTCTACATGAATTCTACCATTTCTTTCATTATGAAAGCTCCATTGTTCTTGCATTTAAAAATGTGCCAGAAGTAAAAACCTGACCTCATGGCAATGTGTGCATATTTTATGAGGTGGCTGATTCATACAAATTTTACATATTTTACAAAATGGCAAATTCGCAGGAATTCGCACTGAGGACCCCAACTAACCCCACCCCAGAGACAGAAATTGTACAAAATCGTACAAATGAGGTTGTACGAATTCGAGCGAATTTTGGAGTTGGAGGTTTTTGATTTTTTCTTTAAGTTCTTTGTCAGTTATTGGGAAATCTAATGGGTTTTGGTTATCTTTGATTGTTAATTCTAGTTTTTCTAATTGGTTGATTGTTTGATTATGCTTACAGTTCGTGTCTGTTTGTACTTTATTAAACAATGTTTGGAAATGACTTTCCCATATTTCTCCATTTTGAATGGGCAATTCTTCATGATCAGTTTTTTTCAGATTGTTCCAATTATCCCAAAATTGGTTTGTGTTCACTGACTTCTCGATTATTGTCAGTTGTTTTGGGGTGTATTGTGCTTTTTTGGTTCTGAGTGTATGTTTGTATTGTTTTAGTGTTGCGCAGTAAAGATGACGGATCTCTGCATTATTGGGATCGTTATGTTTTTGATTTGACAATGTTCTCAGGTTTTTGCGTATAGTTTGGCAGGTCTGATCAAACCAATTTTTGTCATTTTTGAGTATTTGATTTTGTCCATTTTTTGTTTTCAATTTGGATAGTTGTGCTAATTTTTCAAATATGTAATTGATATCTTTTACAGCAAGATTGACCCCTTCATTAGTGTGAGCATAGGTGTTATTTAGGAAGTTATCTATCAGCGCTTGTATTTTTTGGCTGCTAAGTGCTTTCTGATATTCTTCAGCGCTGTTTTCAGCCCATCTGTATGGTTTTCTGATGTTGTACAGCTTACTGGGCTTTGTGTTAATGTTATTTTCAGTCTTTTTGAGATACGCAGTGATTTGACTGTGATCAGACAGAGGGGTCAGTTCTCTAACAGTGAATTATCTGAGAGATGAAGGATCTATGTCTGTTATCAAATAATCGACTGTGCTATTCCCAAGAGGTGAGCAAATGTGAATCTTCCTAAAGTGTCCCCTCAGAACTACCGTTGATGATATACAGACCCAGGCTTCGACAGAGCTGCAGGAGGTCTTTTCCATTCTTGTTTACTGTATGGTCATGGTTATTTCTGTGGATATGGGAGAAAGTGTTGTTAATAACAGTCAGTTTGTTGTTGATGTATTTGCTACCTTGTGTGTTGGTGAAGTCCGGCTGTAGTCCTGCACTGAAAAAACAAATTTTGAGGTGTAGTAAAATATACTTGATTTACTGTCATAATTTTTACATTGTAATATTACAATTCTTTGAGAACTAGAATTTCTAAGTAAAATTTTAAATAAATACACAATTTAATCATGTATAAAATGAACTGTGGGAATAGTAAATAGTATTAGACATTTTCAGATATTATTTAACTGTTTTAAAGTCATTGCACATAAACCTAAAAATACTGAGTAAATTTTAATCTAAAATCCTAGCACATTCACATCCACGTGACTGAATCACATGCCCACGTTTCAAAATCCGAGACAGACAGACGGTTGAGATTGCCACACGTGCCTGGGATCGTCAGACATGGATGCAAAGTTATTGTGTACGGTAAGTTATTATTTTTTGTATTAATTTATGACAATGTATATGTCCGTGATCATTTTAAAGTCCGATTGACTTTGCTGTGTAACTCTAGTAATGTTAACTCGAGGTTACATTAACCTAGGCCTGCATTTTCCACTGCAGTCCATTAATAGTCTCATACAGAAGTCAGTTTAAAACCAAAGACATTTGTGTTAGTAAGTGAATTATGTTAAACACGCTGATTCGAAATTTGCATTAGGAAAAGTTCAGACATAATTTGCCATCCCCTCATTTAACGTTATCAGGCGTCAGGTTAACGTTACACCACGACTTTCAAAACATAACAAAAATAAATCGTGCTGAGCGACACGGAAAAAATGTGTAAAAAGGAATCAGTAACTATACATTTCGTGACTATAGCACGATTTGACTTGAGATTATTGACCAACTAAAATTGCTCTAAACGCATAATGTTACAATTGAGCTGCGTTTATTTCTGGATGAAAAGCACAATAACGCTTATACCTTCTACAGTTTACGTTAATCTTTGTGGATTACTCAAACGTTTTTTTCTCAGATATATTACAAAACTGAGAATAAAAAAGACAAAAGATTTGGTTTAACAATGTTACAAAAATATTGGTGATATCATTACAAATAGTAATAGTGTAGAACAAATACTTCGAAATTTAGCCGCATCATTTTAATCATAATAAGCCATCTAAGATTTAGAATCTACATAACTGGAGATTTTTTTTGTACTTGATCATACATTATTTCTATGGATATTGGTTATGTATTTAAAATAATTATCTATTCACAGAACCAAAACATTGAGATGAGGCGTGAAGCTGTTATCCGGAGCCTCATACTGTACCTTGGCGAGAAAGAAGAGGAACTGTTTGAAGATTGCCAGGTAAAGTGTGTTTTATTCAATGTCATGTTAAAATTGTATTACCATAACGTACACCAGGGGTGGGGAACCAATGCTCCCGGAGGGCCTGCTCATTCTCCAACTACCCCAGAGTTAAAAAGTGGAGTGTTCCTTTAATCAAATACACCTGATCCAGGAAATCAAGGTCTACTAGAAACTTCAAAGCATGTTTGTTGGAGCTGGTTGGGGCTAAAGTCTGCAGGACACTGACTCCAGGACCAGGGTACAGGTTACCCCTTATGTACAGGTTAACCTTAAAGCAGGGGTGTCCAAATTCTGTTCTGGAGGACCACTGTCATGCAGAGTTTAGCTCCAACTGGCCTCAACGCACCTGCCTAAAAGTTTCTAGTCCGTCTTGTAGAATATTAATGAGCAGAATCAGGTGTGTTTGATTTGGGTTGAGACAGACTCTTCAGGAGTGTTGCCCTTTAGGACCAAAAGAGCCACATTCAAGTAGTAAATGTATGGCTAAGGGTAACATTATTTGGCTGTAGTGGCTCTTATGTTATGTTTGACTAATGTTTGACTAAACCTGACTCGCTGTAAAATAGGCTTGACTCAGTTTAGCGTAATCTATTCTGTATTACTTCAGTTTAGATTTTTCAGTAAAATAGATGTAATTTAGTTTGTCTAAATTTTGCAGGAGGACAACCGCAGTGACAAAACGCAACACACCCTCAAGATTCTGATTGTACATGGAGCTGATGGAAAGGATCCAGTTGATGTATCCATTATTCTAGAAGGCAAGGAGATCCTGCCGATGTCACAATACTGCTAAAGCTTGTGCTCTGCTTATGGGACTCATTTATGCCCTCAACCTCGCATACCCCAGAGCACTGCGTTACACTTTCGACGTATTTCAGAAACTTTTTCTAGAAGAGGATGTGATTAAGCCGTCTCCGAAAATGCAAGCTTTAAAGTCGAAGTTGTTATATTAAATGCTTTTGCCATTGCAAGTACTGCACGTTTTTGGGTGCCAGTACTCCCCAACTAAGTTTGAAATCTTCCATGTTGTATTGGACTATTTGCACAAACATAATGTTTTTCTGATCACTTGTGTACATAATTAGCAGTTTTGCCTTTGAATTTAGTTTCACCATTGTGAACAGTGGTGGGAAGACACTTGCCTGTTAGAACGGTTTTCAGCTTTGTGCCAACTAAGGCATCTGGTCTTTTTTTCTTTATTGTCATGTTTAGAGCACTAATCTAGAGTGCCATGTTAATTGTTGAAACTGCATTATTTTAGACCATTTTAAATGTAACTGAATTCGTAAAAGCAATACTCAATATCTGTTGGATGCAGAAGCTTTAAAGAATTTAGTTCTGATATTAATTTAGCAACATTGCTTTATATACAAATATTGACATCTTTAACTGGTAATCTAAATATTTGTATGCATCAATGTTTTATATTTTTTGCATTTAATGTTGTAATGTTTAGAGAACAAGTCCAGAGTGATATGTTGAAACTGCACTATTTGAGAGGATTGCTACTTTTATTGAAATATAAAAAAAATTGTATCCATGCATTATATCCCATGTTTTTGTATTCCTCTTGGGGTTAAAACACTTTCAGGTCTTAACAAATGTAGTTGTTTTCAGGACTCCAATCCCTAGGGAAACAGTTGTCATTTAAAAACCTTAGGTTTTGCTTTATGTAACTTTTAAAAACAATACATTTGTGTGACTGAGTCATTGTTTAATGTTGGAACGAAATAAATTTTTTATTGTATCTACACTGTGTGGTTTATTAAAATGAAGACAATTATTATATTTTTAGTAATATTTAATAACATGTATTTATTTATTAATTGAAATAATAAATAAAACCTACCTTATAACAGTAAATAAAATTTACTTAATATTTTAAGTAAAGCTGTGTGTAATTAATTAAAATATATAAATAGACTTTATCTAAATGCATTGAATAAATATAAATCCTACCATAAATAAAATTTTGTAATATTTACTTAAAATTTTCACAAATGTTACTGAAATTAATACATAGATTTTACTTGATTCTGGAGAGTGTGTTTTACTTAAAATGAAAGCAGTAAATTTTACTTAAAAAGTGTTAGTGCAAATTGTTACGAGGATTTTATTAAGTAAATTTTACTAGTTAGTTTTTTCAGTGTGTTCTTGCGTTCAGGTCCCCACAGATGAGCACGTTTCCCTGGGCCTGGAAGTGGTTCGTCTCTTCCTCTAATGTGGAGAACATGTCTTCGCTGTAGTAGGGGGACTCTGATGGCGGGATGTATATGGCACACAGGAATATATCTTTTCTGGATGAGAGCACTTCCTTGTGGATTTTAAGCCAGGTGTAGCATTTGCCTTGCTTTACTGTGTTGATGTGGTTGTGGAATTTTGATTTGTACCAGATTATTTGTCCTCCTGAGTCTCTTCCCTGTCGGAATGTGCTGAGTTTTTGTGATGGTAGGATGATTTCTCTGTAGTTGGGTGGGCAGTGGATGATTGCGTCTGCCCTGCTCCATGTCTCCTGTAGAATTATGTCCATCTCCTTGATGCTCTTCTGGAATTCTGTGTTTAAACTCTTCAGCCCAAATGCTGATGAATTCAAGCCTTGAATATTCCACATTGATATCGAAAGAGTCATTTCAAGAGTTCATTTCAGGAGTATCTGTCTGCCGTTTGTACAATTTGCTGATTTCATTCAGAAATTGGAGGCCAAGAAGACATGAAATCATAAATGAACGTGTAAAAGTACAAATGAAAAGTTTTTCAAAACTTACATCGTCCCTCAGTTGTGAAATCATTTCCAACAATAATTTTTGTTTTAATATAAAAGAGTTTGTTTATCAAGGAGACAGCAGTTCTTGACATCATGTAAAAGAAAAAAAAAACAAGATAAATATAACTTTTTTGTGTGTTGCCCTTTCCAATCAAGCTTTAACTTGGTTAAATTGGGCCTAAGCAAGACAAAATGACCAAATTAAAATATAAAACCAGAATAGATTGTGACATGCTTAAGAGGTTAAATCAATAAATCAATATAACATTACAAAATGTGTTGATACATTTTTGTAATGGATTATTTCCTCCCTGTAGCAACATGCTATTATGTTCTCTGATTATTATAGTCACATTCAATTATTACAATCATATTAGTTCAGATGATGCCTAGGAAGATTTGTCCAACATTTCAAATCTCAATCTCTTATTCCTCTTATATTATTACTAGAGCACAACAGTGATGCATTTATGACTAAGGGCCATGGAGCTGCGCGAGTGGCCACGTGAACCCAGGCATGGAGGAGATTTGTGCACCTGGTAAAATAACCCTCCCTGCATGACCAGGCCTGCTGCACGAAGAATGTACTGTGTAGGTGAGGTTCTGAAGGTGAGAGGTAGATCAGATCCAGAGGTGTTAAAGCCCTGAAGGGAGAAGATGACAATTAAAGACAGGATCTAGCCTTTCAATAAAAGGAAGGGAGAGAAATAATAGAGTGGGCTAATGTTGCCTTCTGAAACATTGAACAGTACCATTCTCCCGAAGTTTAGTTTAGTGTAAATAATCTTTGCATCGGCTTCCCAGAAGTGATGTCAGCTCAGGTATCATAGCACTGGAGCTGAAGAAGGTCAGATTCACAAAGATTTAAAGTCAAGATGAAACGGCTGTCGCAACCCATTTTATTTTTGTAATCTGACATATTTATGAGTGAAACTTGATATTCAACAACAATACGGTTTTAACCGCCAAGAATTGGTTGGAGGGGTTTCCACCATGGAAATGATAGTGGTGGAAATTAGTAATATATATATATATATATATATATATATATATATATATATATATTGGAATAAGCATTGCAATAAGCAAGTGTTTTATATCTCCTAAATATAAACAATTAAATATGATTTTCATTTGTGTGCGTGTGTGTGTGTGTGTGTGTGTGTGTAAATATTTCCATATTTTCAATACTTTTTACAAGGGCAAAACAATAAAACCTATAGCTCGAGGTAAAAGCAGCAAAAGTAAACGATGGGAAGATTTTCCAGGCTATTGTGCCTATAGTTGAAGAGACACTGCTATAGTATGGAGAAAAGTCAATGCATATGTGGCCTCTGTCTTTCTATTTCATTCTCTCTCTCTTTTGCTCTGTGTTTCTCACTCCCTCTGCGTAGTTTGGCAGTCACAAACAGGCCATCCTTGTGTGGACAAAGCAACTGCCGCACGGCCTGCGGGCTGATCCCATGACCCCTGACGACATGTGAAAGTGTTCCTCAGCTGCTGGTCGTGAGGCTCTCCTGAGAAACACGCACTTCACATCAACAACACGGCAGCTTCACTGTAGCACATTATCTCTGCCACCTTCTGCAGAGCTGAAATGTCAGAGGACTCATTTGTGATAACTGTATGGGCCCACTGTACCCCGTGAAGGACCGGTTGTGCTGCATTCAGCCGGCCTGTAGCGCTGCGTCCTGCTATACTGGATATTCTGGTCTCGTGTTTTTTTCGTGTGGTTCTCACAGCGGCTGGGGTTGGAGGAATTTGTGGTATCTGGGACCTCCGCAAGCAAAGAGCGATTTGAGACGTGATTGAGCGCAGGCCTGGTGGTTCCCATGTCTCAGGGCAGACAGCAGTGTGGGGAGTTTGTCACCGGCTGTCTGCCCTCTGGCTGTCTGAGCCTCGCTGTGGCACTGCACTCTCAGCTGCAAACAGAGACAAACACACACATTCAAACAGTAACAAAAACCAGTACCACTGTAAATCACATAGCACTGGCAAATAAACCATCGGCATAAAAAATACTTAATACTTTACTTTTACATCTTGTGTCTGTTAATAGTGTCAGAAATGATTAGGTTAAGTCAGCTTAAATTTGGTTGAAGCAGCCTTGAACAATTATTAATTAGAACGTTTTTTTATTAATTGTTATGTTAGTATTAAAAATAATAAATTATAAAAAATAATTATAAATTTTTTATATTATCTTATATATTAAAAATATACTGTAACCCCCCCCCACACACACAAACAAGGAAACTGGAATCTTAGCTTGGACATATTGTAATATATCATAGTAAAGAGTCATATTATATTATATTATATTATATTATTATATTATATTACGTTTTATTTACATATTCATTAAATTGTGTATTTATTTATTTTAAACATATTCTACATTGATATAAATATATGTATATGAATTTATTCATATAGGTTAGTTTTGTGCATTTTACTCCAGTAAATATTTCTCTGAGTATATTTACATTTAGCAGACGCTTTTATCCAAAGCGACTTACTCAGCTTATTCAGTCTTTACCATTATGTGTGTTCCCTGGGAATAGAACCCACAACCTTTTGCGCTGCTAACGCAATGCTCTACCACTGAGCCACAGGAACACTAGAACACTAGAGTAGATTTATTTTTGTATTTTTTCTTTTGTATTTTTAGATTCATTTATTTAAACTTCTTTTTTATATATAATATATATATATATATATATATATATACACACAAAGTTAAATAACATTAATAAAATAACACTTGGTAGATGTGCATGAATGAACGAATAAACTAAAATATAATACTACACAAGCTATAAAACTTTTAAAATCATTTAAGACTGTTTTACAGGAATTAGCCAAATTGAGTGAGCACGGCAAGTGTTCGGGACAGGAATTAGCTGATCCTCCCCCCTCGTCCTCTGACCTCTTCCTTTCCCTCTCCCTCCTTCCTCACACTGCTTGTTTTCTATCCTTCATTGATCAAATGAGACACACAGATGCACAGGCAGTGAGAGAGACATGCAGACCTGCCATTGTGTCCTAATTGGTAAAGGCAGAGGCGTACCTTTCATCAGACATGTGGCATGGGGAGTGCCGGGGCCGGGAGGGCCCTCCACTCTCTCATTCGCACAGCTGACTCCAGTTAATATTTCATAGCAAACAAATGGGGACACATTCAAGCCTGATGGGAGAAATGGGGTGCATGGTTTAAAGGGGTGTAATTACCCCAATTACGCTGCTGTCGATGCTGGGTCAAATGCACAGGCCTGTCAGAGATGAGAACGCTTGCCTCCGCACCTTTCCTTACACCATAATCCTGATCCGTCTTAATCTCAAATCACTGACTTTAATGAGAGAATTGCTAAGTAGAGATATTCAATCTGCATTCACATGTATATCACACTCTATTAAAGAGCAGTTAAACTCAAAATATGAAGTTCCCATATGCTAGATTCAGAATGAATTATTTATGTCATTCCTATTTATTTGTTTGTGAAACACAAAAGGTACATTTTTGAGAAGAATTTGTATTATTAATTAATTAATTAATATTTTTTTTTATAATATAAAAGTGAATGGGGACTGGACCTGTCAAGCCCCATAAATGAGTCTGTACTATATTCCTCTGTATTATAAAGTATTCTTGTGAAGCCATAAAATACATTTTTGTGTGAAACAAAACAAAATTGTAATCATTATTTTACTCAAAATGTTGGTGTATACATTAGATCTCTTTGTTCATGCAAGTTCATGAGAAAATGATCAATATCTGGTTTGTGAATCAATTGTCTTTTGTAAAGAATCTTTTGAATCATATCTTTCAAGGTGAATCATTTGATTCAGTTCATAACCATTCTGAATGATTCAATCACAAATCAGACTAATCGTTTTTGAATGTATTACATTCACTATCTGTTCATATTATGATATTTTATGAATTACTTTAATGTAAACTTTTATGAAGCTTTAGCATCTTTGTTTTTTGTTTTGTTTTTTGTTTTGCTTGAAAGCTACATTCTCCCCATTGCAACAAAGCTACATTGCAATTTCATGGAAAAGAGCAGCTAGTACATTATTCAAAATATCTTATTTTGTTGGGTTGCACAGAAGAAAGAATCTCACCAAGTTTGCAATAACATGAGGGTGAATAAATGATGACATTTACCATTTTCGGTGAATTATTCATTATGATTTATTATGATGAATCAATCTATTATGTAAAAGTAGTTATCACAGTAAGAAGTGATAACTGGAATAGTGTGAGGATGCCCTGAACCGAACTCAAGCAAAAGAGTGCCATGCGGAATGAAAATAGCAAGCGGAAAGGCAGATGAGAGTGAAGGAGCAGGAACATCTCTCTTTGATGTAAATGAAAGGCCGGAATGATTGTGATGGGATGAAATTGGTGCTCTGTGGGGAACACCATGGGTGCATGCCGACTGAATGGGAGCCAGACCGAATACTAGAATAGGATCCGTCAGACAAAAGGTTGTGGTAAGAAGACAGATAAGCGTAGCTGGATGTGTGTGACGATGCATGTTTGGGTTTGTGCCTATGTAACCTAATAATACTTTGGCGACATTCTAATGGGGAATAGTGATTCATAATTTTGCTCCTAACATTAAATGTTTCGTTAGAAGGGTTAGAGTTCAAATTAGGGTTAGTCTTAACACACACACACCCATTAACTTTTCATGCATTATCTGATGCATATAGCAGACAAAAAATTGCACGATTCAGCTAAAATTGTAATTTGCAATCTGATTAATTTCTGTGTAATCCAGAATGTGCAGACAAGACCTTCTTGTTTAAAAGTTGTTTTTTTAAGTTTGGTGGGACATAATTTACACAGATAATAAAAAGCCTGGCTATTTGAGACTAAATTTGGGTCAGCGCATAGCTTTTATAATGAGCTTTATTTAAAAACGCATGCTCAGACGGAAAAGAGGGAGGCGCGCTGGTGGTCTGACGATTTGTGTTACCCGCTCAGATTGTGCTACCTCCCATTAAAAAAAATAGGCAGCACAACCGCTGGGTTACTCTATCTCAGGATCTGAGTAACACTAAAAAACTACCCAAACATTGGGTTGTTACATTTGACCCAGGGACTGGGTAACACAAAAACTACACAAACACTGAAAAAATAACCCCAAAAATTACCCAAAAGGCTCAACCCAGCATTTGGGTTAAAACTATTTTTCAGAGTGTAACAAAGAAGATCAGAGTGGCTAAAAAATCTCCTCTGAGAAGTTGAAAAAAGAACTTTCAGCAAACGATCCAGCGTCAGTATGGACTGGTCTGAGGAACATCACCAAGTACAAGACTCCTCCCCCACAGTCTGTGGAGAATCAACAACTAGCTGATGATCTCAATGTGTTTTACTGCCGATTTGAAAAGGCCAGACTGACACCCAACACCCGCTCTGATCTGCACTTCACACATTCACCTACTCCCCCTGCAACCCCCCCTCCGTCCCTCCCTCCCTCCCCCCACCACTCAACCTGTGCTTAAGGTCTGTGTAGAGGATGTGAACCGGGTCTTCAGAAAACAGAAATCTAGGAAAGCTTCAGGACCAGACTCATTTAGTGGATAAAGGCGTAAAATATCTAATTTTAAACATTAATGTTATCAATGTTTTATCGTGAATAAAATATTGGCTCATGTGATTTGAAAACTTTTTAGTTTTCATTTTATTCAAATAAAAGAAAACGTCCCAACATTTCTGGAATTCGGGTTGTAGTAAATATAGCCTTGGTGATCATAACAGACTTCTTTCAAAAACATTTTTAAACTCAGAATAATATGAATGCATAACATATTATAAAATATTAATGAATTTCTATTTTATTAATTCAAATTAAACATGAAATTTCATAAAATAAGATAAAATATTCAAATATTAATATTTATTTTATTAATATTTAACATGTAGGCAGTGCTAGGGTGCTGATAGTGTACACTCCACTGTACAGAATGGTGTTGAATTGATGCTTGTGTATATTAAATGTACATTTGATCCTTCATGTGCGTGCCTTGGATTTGAGTGTCAAGTGTTAACGGCGTGTGTGTGTGTATGTGTGTGTGTGTTTGTGTGCATGTTCACTGCCCTGCTGCATATGAATGGGCCTGAACACTGACAGGTCAGGTGGCCAGGCCTGCAGACAGGTGGTCACACACAGGCACTAATTGTTTTGAAGGTCACATTTACAAGACGTGCACTCACACTACACCACAGCACGAGAGAGAGAAGGGGGCAAGGGAGGGACGGATGGGGGAGTGTGTGTTCACTCACAGGCTGTCTGTAGATTACTGGCCACTTGAGCGTGTTGAGCGCTAATGGAGCTGGCAGGGCGGAATCAATTATTGGCCAATGTGGATTTTCCCACAGGCTAGAGCTTGGGAAAGCCAGAGAGCTCCTCGGCCAAGACAGCTGGCACAGAGCTGCCACTGGGAAAAGAGCCGGTGCTCCTGAAACAAGGACCTTTCTCTCTGATACATTTATGGGGTGGGTGGGGGGGGGGCAATATTTTTTCACTATTCTCCTGTATATTTATCCTGTTATTATTGTGAAAGTTCTATAAAAATGTAAGCCCATATATATATACTGTATATATATATATATATGCTTCACTGCTTATTAATATTTTAGAAAACCTCTATCCTCCAATTCACGATCATGTAGGACATTTTTTTTTTATAAATATATTAGAGGTGGGCATAGATTAATTTTTTTAATCTAGATTAATCTAGATTAAAATGGCTCATTTGAATTCTGCCGAAGGCATTCAGAATATGTGTGCTACCCAAATAATGACTAAAAGTAAGTCTTTGAGAACGGGTTTCTCAAGCCAGGTGGCACATTAGACCAGGGGCTCATCTCCTGTTTCCAAAATGCATCACAAACTTTAATCTCTTCCCGTCCCAATCCCACGAAAAAACTGGAGGAAAATCCCGTTCCACTCCCGGAAGAATGACTCCCATTCCCTCCCACTCCCGTGTTGGGTTTTATTGTTTTGTTTGCCGATAACTGTCAATTACAGTAAAAATATAGTACAGATCACAGCGTGCCCACCTTATTAGTTGAATAAAAACCCAAAATGTCGTTTTTTGTTATTATATTGAACTGAAAGCCATCTTATTATGCACAGTGTTGCACAGATTAAATTTCATGTAAATCATCCATGCTAACACACACGCCTCTTCTATTTTTTTTTTTGACATTTCACTCTATAGATATATTTTTCTATGTACTGTATTTTTAGATATATTCGAGTTTCAAGTTTCTCGCTCAAGTTCACATGAGACCTAAAGCGCATCCTGTTTGCTTAAAAGCGCAACGTTCGTTGTTATTCTGAGTGCACACAAATAAACGTAGAGTCTTTACAGATTCGAAAGGTGTATTAGGCTACTTTTATCTGTATGACCAAAATGACGGAGATTTTAAGAGCAAGTGAGCGCACCGGAGCCTGTCTTGCAGCAAACGCTTCCACACAAACACTTCAATAGCGCACATTTCTCTAGGTTAACATCATATTGAGCGGCCATGTAAAGTTGCTTACTACATACATCTTTCAGATGAAAAGCCATATTTGAGGTTGATGAATGATAGGTGAGCGTTTGGATGTCCTGCCCGATTGTATTACCACACAGACCAGTTAACAATCTGTCCATCACGGACTGCGAGCCTCTAGTTCAAGACTCGTTCTCGCCCCTACAGTGCAATTCGGCTAGGTATACATCCGCTAAAATATCAGGGTGAAAGTCATCATAGACCCAGCTCCCAACCCAACTTTGAGAATAGATTTTATCGCCGATAAGAGTCTCACGTTAACGCAGCACGTTAACGCCGATAACGGCCCACCACTAAAATATATACATAAACAGGAATTATGTCTGTTAAAATATATTACATATACAATAGATAATTTGACCTTTTAATGACAAGGCAAGGTTAGTTCAGGTTGTAAAATGCCATGTGGACAAAATCTGATATATAATTAATATTTGATGATGTTTTTAAACAAGGTTACACTAATATATGTGTACACACTCACGCACTTTCAAGGTGTTAGAAAAACAAAGAATATTTAATAATTTTTACTTAACGGTTGCACCACATGACATGTCCTTCAATTCATTCAAGTCATTCAATTTCAGCTTTTCTTGAAAATGGTATAAAGTTTTGTCCGAAATATATGAAACCAAAATACAACCCAGATTCCAGAAATGTTGGGACGTTTTTTAAATTTGAATAAAATGAAAACTAAAAGACGTTTAAAATCACACGAGTCAATATTTGATTCACAACAGAACATCGATAGCATAACAAATGTTTAAACTGATAAATATTACACTTTTATCCACTAAGTGAGCTCATTTGAAATTTGATGCCTGCTACAGGTCTTAAAAAAGTAGGCACGGGGGCAACAAAGGGTTAAAAAAGCAAGACATTTTGAAAATATTCAGCTGGGAGAACATCTAGCAACTAATTAAGTTCATTGACATCAGGTCTGTAACATGATTAGCTATTAAAGGGATAAAAGATTCAGAGAAACTGAAGGAATCTCTGTGTGTAAGAGACAAGGCCGAAGACCTTTGTTGGATGCCCGTGGTCTTCAGAAGATCAGACAACACTGCATCACTCATTGGCATGATTCTGTCATTGACAGATAAAATAACATAACATAACTGTGGCGAGTGGGGCGGGGCCGAGAGCCGTGGGAACGGAGCGAGGCCGGTGGAGTAATTGGTAATGAACGACACCTGCACCGCTCACCGGTCTCGAGTCCCACGGAGGAGCTTCGGAAGGGTTAAATGAGGAGTGACAACAGTGGAAGACGAGAGAGGACCAGGCCTGGAATTTTATTTTGTGTTTTGTGTGCGGCAGTCGTCCGTGAGGGGCTGCCGCTTTTCATTTGAGTTTGTTTATTTTGTTATTAAATGTGTTATATGTTCGCCGGTTCCCGCCTCCTTCTTCCCGTACCTATCAACTTCGTTACATTGGTGCCCGAAACCCGGGAGGAAGGAGGGACACGCTGTCAGAGAGCCCTCGCTGCTGAGGGAGATCGCGGTGCTGAGGAGATCGGGCAGCAGGAAGTAGCGGAGACCGCCAGTGGCTGCCCGAGGCGGTGGTGCTGGAGCAAAAGAAGAACAGGTGGGACGGAAGACTCGCTGCCGTGCTCCTGGGTCGAGGAGGGGTGGCTACCGTCCGAGAGGGAGCGGAGGAGTCGCCTGCTCGCCTGGAGGCCGCCTGCTGCCATCCGCCATGTTTGGGGAGGAGCAGGGAACGGGGACTCGCTGCCGGCTGCCCTCGACCGGAGGAGCCACCGTCCCGCCAGGAGGCGGATGAGCATCGGGCCGCCCACCAAAGAGGTCCAGTACCATCGCATGGCATCATGAGTGAACCGCTCAGCTGGTTGAGGACCGAGCGGCAGTGTGTCCGGGAACCGGACCGAGATTTTTTTTCTCTCTCCCTCTCGCCTCTGTCACTCCTCATCCTTCCGCCTCTCTCTCTCTCCTCGTCCTGTCCTTACTCCCAGGTACGCCGCGGCCGCCTTGACGGGCTCCCCGGGAGAGGGGAGGGGGAGTAGAGCGTCCGTGGGTACCCCCGGCCTGCGAGGGCGATGGGGTATGTGGCAGTGGGCGGGGCCGAGAGCCGTGGGAACGGAGCGAGGCCGGTGGAGTAATTGGTAATGAATGACACCTGCACCGCTCACCGGTCTCGAGTCCCACGGAGGAGCTTCGGAAGGGTTAAATGAGGAGTGACAACAGTGGAAGACGAGAGAGGACCAGGCCTGGAATTTTATTTTGTGTTTTGTGTGCGGCAGTCGTCCGTGAGGGGCTGCCGCTTTTCATTTGAGTTTGTTTATTTTGTTATTAAATGTGTTATATGTTCGCCGGTTCCCGCCTCCTTCTTCCCGTACCTATCAACTTCATTACAATAACATTGACAATAAATGGGCCCAGGAATACTTCCAGAAACCACTGTCGGTAAACACAATCTGCTGTGCCATCTACAGATGCCTAAAATGCTGGGTAAAATACAACCAAGCGCTGGGTAAAATATGGACAAAACCCAGTGATTGGGTTGTTTTGACCCAGCTGTTTGTTACTGCCAAGAAGGTTGGGTTGAACATTTAACCCAACTGTTGATTGAAAACAACCCAATCGCTGGGTTTGTCCATATTTTATCCAGTATTTTTTGAGCGAAACTAAAGCTCTATCATGTAAAAAAGAAGCCATATGTGAACATGTTCCAGAAGCGACTTTGTGTCCCGTGGGACAAGGCTCATTTAAAATGGACCGTTTCAAAGTGGAAAAGTGTTCAGACGATTCCAAATTTGACAATCTTGTTGAAAATCACAGACACCGTGGCTTGAGAGGAGGGAGACATTCCAGAGTGTTATCAGCATTCAGTTCAAAAGCCAGTATTTCTGATGGTATGCAGGTGCATAAGGGCATAATGTATGGGCAGCTTGCATGTTTTGGAAGGCACTATGAACAGTGAAAGGTATATACAGGTTGGAGAGCAATATATGCTCCCCTTTTAGTTCTATTTTTTTTTTGTTTTCATTTTATTCAAATTCAAAAAAACTTCCCAACATTTCCAGAATTCGGGTTGTTAGGTACACCTAAAAAAAAAAAAGGATTGTTCCTTTTTCTTTATCGAGTACTTATTTTTCATTGATACTTATAGAATGCTGCGTGCGCACACACACACACACACACACACACACACACACTGACCTATCAGAACTAAGCATTCCAGAGAGCCATGTAATAATATCAGTGTCAATTTACTGAAACATTTTCCATCATTGTTTTCGAGACCCATCAGCCTTCGAGCAGTGAGAGGCGAGAAGTCTTGATGTCTTTTAGACTTTTCCGCCCATTCAGACACTGGTCTGGAGCTCATGTGAGTCTCAGCATCACACCAAGGGCTCTGAATGGCCCTGTGAGGGATCAGGGCCCTCTGAGTGATGTCATGTGTCACTCTGCGCATGAGGAGAGGGGACGTGGCGAGTGCTGGGGCCATTGTGCAGCTGAACTGAACCTTAGGGGGGCTTTCAATAGCAACAGGCCAGTGACACAACCCCAGTCTAATGGGTGAACTAGACAGATTGAAAGAAAAGGGGACAATGGTGGACAGACAGACAAGGAGAGAGATGTGTGTTCATGTGTCAGTGTGCGGAGGGCAGAAGAGGAACTGCAGGGTTTGGTTTCACCACTTGGTTTCAATTCATCTGAGACTCCCTCAAGACATGTGACAGTGATCCCAGTCACCCAACCATCATCACATATATAAACACACACATTTCATGTTCACACACAGACACATATATACAGACATTAGTGACTTATGTACACTTCTGTTCAAACATTTGGGGTTCAGTAAGATTTTTTAAAGTTATTATTTAATTAACAACTTTATCGAGAAATGATGTGTTAAACTGAAAAAAGTGACAGTGGCGACATTTAGTTACAAAATATTATTATTTCAAAATAAATGCAGTTCTTTTGAATTTTCTATTCATCAAAGAATCCTGAAACAAAATGCATCAAGGCCTCCAGAAAAATATATTATCAGCAATTATTTTCCAATGCAAGCCGGTTTGAAAAAAAAAGTAATTGCAACTGTGTCACAATTCAGACTTTTTTTATCAGAATTGAGAGTCAGTATTAATTGTGTATGCGTAATATAAACTTGTATTGTATGCTATAAACTTGAAATTGCAAGAAAAAAAATATTTTTTGATTTTTTTTAATTTTGCTATATAATTTGTGATTCTTAGAAATAAATGTGCAATTCTGAGAAATAGTCAGAACTGCGAGATATATACTTACAATTGTGACTTTTTTCACAGAATTGCGAGTTCGCATTTCTGACTTTATAACGCACAACTAGGAGTTATTAAGTCAGAACCGTGAGATATAAAACTTCTTTCAGAAATGGACTTTACAACTCACAATTGCAGGTTTATTTCATGTAATTCTGATAAAAAAGTAAACCTGTAAGACAAAAAGCATTATATATATTGAGATATATATATATATATGTATATATATATTATTCAGTGGTGGAAACAAGCTTCCATAGTTTTCAACATTGATAATAATAATACATATTTATTGCTCAGCAAATCAGCATATCAGAATGATTTCTGAAGGATCATGTGACACTGAAGACTGAAGTGTTGCTGAAAATGCAGTTTTGCATCACAGGAATGAATTACACTGTAAAATATAGCCCATTCAAAATGATTTTTTTTAAGTTAATTTTAAATTGTAATATTTTTTCACAGTATTACTGTCTTTACTGTAAAAAATAATGTGGCTTTGGTGAACATAAGATACTTCCTTCTAAAACATTTAAAATCGTACCGACCCCAAACTTTTAAACAATAGTGTAAATAACACCCATAATAAATACATTCTGTTAACAAAATTATCTAATAACAAGGGCTTTACTGAGATAACATAATTAATATTAGGCTGGTCGTGTGATCTTAACATGCCAGATCACAATTATGTAGAATAAAACTTTTTCCAGGCCAATAATATGATTTATATGCATTTTGGTCATAAAGCCCTTTTTTAACAAAAAACATAATTTAAAAAGAAACAGCAAGTGACACCCTGGCACATTTACATTTAAATACATTTAAACATTACATTTTGAAGTAGAAAAATGAAACAGTATTTTATTTTAAAATGTACTCCATTAAAATGTGTAAACTTTACAAGTCAATAATTTTAAATGCATTAATGCATTATTAATTCAACTTTTTAACTTAATTACTTTCAATGTGCATATAAAAAATGTGCAAATAAAAAAATGCAACCCTTTTGCATGATTTGATACTGTACATCAGAGCATCATAATTTGATGATTTGTTTGCAAGCTCATGTGGGCTTCATGTCACCTGTGCTCAGCTTCTGCAAAGAGCAACATTTTTGTTTTAGTCATACAATACACTAAAGTGATGCTATAGAAGAACCATTTTGAAGAACATTTTTAACAATCTAAAGAATGTGAGTCATTTCCATCTGCACAGCACAAATACACACGCAGTACACACAAAAGTAATACAATGTAATTACAGATGTCAAAACTCAAAAACTGAGTGATTCACTGATTGTGTGGTGGTAGATGTAATTTAAACGTGTTTCTGGGACTCAGGGTAAGCGATGGGGGAGGTGGAGGACCGTGAGAGAAGCTTATAACGAGTGTGTTGTTTGTTTGACATGGTAGGTGGTGATGGTGAATACCTGATGTTTATTTTGAGGGGGCTGGGGACGGGGGGGGTGTGTGATTGTGTGCGAGAGAGTTTGTTTATCATAGGGGTGAGGAACGAACCAGACTCTGTGTGTGTATGTTAAGAGGTTGAGACGAGTCGTAAGACGTGTGACCAGCAACAGAAGACATGTGTGTGTGTGTGCCTTGAGATTAAGTGAAACAGACAGGCCCTGACAGAGCACAGGATCCACAGATGTCTGACTGACAGATCTGTGAGCATTGTAACTGAGCCTTTGGTCTAGACGAGACGCTGATGGCAGTGATTTACCACAGGGCATGTTTTGTATCAGTTACTGGCCAAGACATCTCTTATGCTCACCAAGGCTGTATATATATATATATATATATATATATAAAAATCCCGGAAATGTCTTCTAATTCAGTACATTTTAAACTGTAATTTGTTCCTGTGATGCAAAGCACATCCGTGCATCAAAAAATAATTTCTTTCACAAAAATATATATTGCAAATATATTTATTTTAAAATGTATCAAATTGAACTTATATGTTAAGTATTCAATCGTTTGCATGGGATTAGGTCTCCTTAGGGCATCAAAAAGTTTAAAAACTCTGGACTAAAGGAAAATTTGTCCCTTTATAATGAAAGTGAGTCTGTTTGTATGAACTTCAGCACCCATCACGTTCACTGTATGGAAATTCGCAGCATGGACACTCTTTAAACTTTATTCTTTCGGGTTCAATAGAAGAATGCAAGACGTTTGACACAACCATGTGAACTAGATCCGTGTGAATGCATAGGCTTGTGTAAAACTGACATGTTTTGTACTTCTTATTACCAGAGCTGCTATAAAAACAATCCACCACCGCTAACATGCTTGCTCAACAACAACAAGCACACCAAATCGAACCCCTCCACCAAAACACCAGCATCCACCCGTCCCCCCATGGGCCCGGGGGTCCATAATTAACAAGCATTCTTTCAAGGACTCCTGTTATTCAACTCAGTGAAGCAGGCCTTTGTTCCACGCACGCACGCACACACACACACACACACTCCTCCACATCTGTTTTTATTTCTTCTCTGTCTGTGAACCTCCACCAACACACAAACACGCACTCTCTTGTCTCTTGTCTCCTCTCTCCTCCCGACGGTCCCGAAAGGCAAAATGTCACGAAACCCGACGCCCCCCACCCACCGCGCCTCCTTGCTTCTCTCTCTCCCTTCTGCTGTTCCCTCGTTCCTGCAGTTGCTGAATGTCAGGTATAAGGTGTCAGGATGGTGTGCGCACAGGATGCATCGGGGCATGTGAGCGCGGCTGCTGCTGCCGGCTCCCAGAGTTGACATAGTAAACCAATCCGGGCGAGCCGATGCGCCGAGGGGCCTGAGGGACTAACAGGGGAAGTGGCTGACACACACACATACAAACACACACAAATGCAGCGCTGGTGGGAGGGAGAGCGCTGGCCGAGTGGCGCTCACACGGAGATTTGGTTACAGCCGAATTAGATCAGAGCTGTGGGAACCAGCACCTCGTAAGGCGCACACACGTACACTCACACACGTGTGCACACATGGCCAAGCATTCACATACGCAGTTGTGCTATATACACAAACACGCACGCACGGATTGTCGCACACACAAGTATTAACGTGCGCGGCTGTAGATATAAACACACCTGTATGGCGCACATCTACCAACTGCAGAAAAATGTATTTGATTCCATATGTGCAGGGCCGTCGCTAGGAATTCTGGGCCCTGTGCACTGAATTTGCTATGGGGCCCCATCAAAATCCCGTTCACCAAATCGAGCCCATCCGGCCCACAAATTTCCCCTTGAATGTTTTGATGGGTCATATAGGGCCTTCAATTGGAGTAAATAAATGAATAAATAAAACAGGACAGAAATGAATACTGCTTGAAATGACTGAATTCACAACAAATACAACAAACCTAATAACGCATTTTGTCACATTTAGAAAATCACTTGACAGTAATTCATTTGATTGATTTTGATCTAGACTGCTTGAAAGTTACTGCTAATAAATTCTGTCATAAAGTACACAATGGGATGTTGTTCCTTGGACCATTACCTCTCTAACTAAACCGGGATTTACAGCAGTGGATGCGTTTTTGACTCAATATTACACGAAGCTGGTATTTACTGTTATTTTATTATGGATGTTTGATGTGTACTGCTTAAACAAATTTAGAAAATACATTCCTTATAAGCTTTCCACTGAAAAACAGCGATATATCGTCGATGCTTGAGGCTTAGACCTTCAGAATGATATGTAGTTTGTCAAGATTAATTTTGTCCCATTTCATTTAATCTATTTATAAACAATGACATGTGCAAACAAGGAGCATTCAGAGCACCAGCGTCCTCGTGCAGGTTAACAGGTTTTAAGGGTGTACTCACTTTTGTGGCAAGCGTTTAGACATTAATGGCTGTTTGTTGAGTTATTTTAAGGGGACAGCAAATTTACACTGTTATACAAGCTGTACACTTACTACTTTACATTGTAGCAAAGTGTCATTTGTTCAGTGTTGTCACATGAATAGATATAATAAAATATTTACAAAAATGCGAGGGGCGTACTCACTTCTGTTCAAGGTTCAAGGTTCAAGGTTCAAGGTTTGTTTATTCGTCACATACTAAATTATACAGGGTATAATCAGAAGTAAAATGTAAATCAAGTCAGGTCTGCTCAGTGGACAGTGCAAAAAAATAAAAATTAAATAAAAGTAACACAACACAAGAGCATATATATAAATATAAGTAAAAAAAAGACATGTCCCAATCGACGTCATCAAGAGCCGCCTGTAGCGTAGCTTCAGAGTGGAAGGACCTGCGCGTCTCTTCCCTCTCCACCGGTGGTTCCTGAACGATCCGTTGTTTGTATTCCGGTGTGAGGAAAATGGCGGCATGGTCCGATTTTCCAAAAGCCGGCAGTGAGTGGGCTTTGTAGGCTTTTTTAAACTGAGTGTAAATGCAATGATCGAGTGTATTCGGTCCTCTAGTTGGACAGGATATATGCTGATAAAAGTTAGTCATGACCTGCCTGAGGTTGGCTTTGTTAAAGTCCCCCGCGATGATGGAGGCAGCGTCAGGATGTTAGTTGATATATCCGCTGAGCACATCGTGGAGTTTGGACAAAGCCAAGCTAGTATCTGCCTGTGGTAGAATGTAAACGGCAGTAACAGCGATTGATGAAAACTCCCGGGGCAGATAGAATGGGCGGCAGATAATGGACAGATGTTCTAGATGAGGCGAGCAGGAACACGACAGAATGGAGATATTTCTGGGGTCACACCATTTCTTGTTAATCATGAAACACACTCCACCACCTTTGGTTTTTCTGGCCTCGGCTGTTCTGTCCATCCGTAAAACAGAGAAGTTATCAGACGGGGTTACCGCAGTATCCGGGACCGAGGGCGTGAGCCATGTTTCAGTCAAACAAAAGATGTTACAGTCCCTAATGTCCCATTGGAAACTAATCCTGGCTCTAAGATCGTCCATCTTATTCTCCAAGGATTGGACATTAGCGAGCAGAATACTCGGTAGAGGAAAACTGTGGCATACACAACGTTAGGCATACACACAGGTTCGAAGCAGAGGGTGACACGGGAGTGAATTCTCAAGTTCACATGAGACCTAAAGCGCATCCTGTTTGCTTAAAAGCGCAACGTTTCGTTGTTATTCTGAGTGCACACAAATAAACGTAGAGTCTTTACAGATTCGAAAGATGTATTAGGCTACTTTTATCTGTATGACGAAGAATGACGGAGATTTTAAGAGCAAGTGAGCGCACATCGAGCCTGTCCTGCGCAAACGCTTCCACACAAACACTTCAATAGCGCACATTTCTCTAGGTTAACATCATATTGAGCGGCCATGTAAAGTTGCTACTACATACATCTTTCAGATGAAAAGCCATATTTGAGGTTGATGAATGATAGGTGAGCGTTTGGATGTCCTGCCCGATTGTATTACCACATAGACCAGCCGTTAACAATCTGTCCATCACGGACTGCGAGCCTCTAGTTCGAAGACTCGTTCTCGCCCCCTACAGTGCAATTCGGCTAGGTATACATCCGCGCTAAAATATCAGGGTGAAAGTCATCATAGCTTGCGTAGTATAGACCCAGCTCCCAACCCAACTTTGAGAATAGATTAACGGCGATATTTTTTTTATCGCCGATAAGAGTCTCGCGTTAACGCAGCATGTTAACGCCGATAACGGCCCACCACTAATATATATATATATATATATATATATATACATACACTCACTGGCCACTTTAAAAAAACAACAACACTACAATAAGGTAAGTTAAGATAAGTTTAAATGTATTTAGTATTAACATTTCATTCTACTTTCTTAAGACTGATATATAATCATGAGATTAATCAAAATGATTTTTTTTCCGTTTTCTTCCTAGTTTGACTAACTAGCAGTAAACCAAGTGATAATAAATCTTCTACTACACCTCTTTCTTTCTCTATGGCTCTCTGGAATTGTCAGTCAGCTGTCAACAAAGCAGACTTCATTTCCGCTTTTTCTTTACAATCCACTCTCAGCATCTTGGGCTTGACTGAGACCTGGATTCGTCCAGAAGACTCAGCAACTCCAGCTGCCCTCTCTAACAATTTCTCTTTCTCTCACACCCCACGTCAGGTTGGCCGGGGTGGGGGCACTGGTCTGCTCATTTCAAATAATTGGAAATACTCAACCCACTCACCCCTATGCAATTACAACTCATTTGAATCCCATGCGATTACTGTAATGGCTCCTATAAAACTCAGATTGTGGTAATCTACCGTCCCCTGGTCAAATTCTAGCCCCTTCCTAGAGGAGCTGGATGGGTTGCTGTCCTCTTTCATGGAGGATGGAACTCCACTCTTAGTTTTGGCGATTTCAACATTCATCTAGAAAAGCCTTATGCTACAGACTTTCATTCGCTCTTAGCTTCATTTGATCTCAAACGCCTTACCACTACTAGCACTCACAAATCAGGCAACCAACTTGATTTAATTTACACACGCGATTGTACTGCAGATAACATTCTGGTACAACCACTACATATCTCTGACCATTTCTTTATTAAATTCACATTACACTTTGCTACCCGGGTGATGCCACCAACCCCCTTACCGGTTACTTTTAGACGAAACCTACGCTCCCTTTCTCCCTCACATCTTTCTTCTGTAGTATCCTCCTCTCTTCCCTCACCTACACATTTCTCATCTCTGGATGTGAATGCTGCTACTGATACTTTATGCTCTACCTTAACCTCTTGTCTAGATGACATTTGTCCTCTCTCCTCCAGGCCAGCACGGACTGCCCCTTCTAACCCCTGGTTATCTGATGTTCTTCGTGAACATCGGACCACACTCCGAGCGGCAGAGAGAAAATGGCGAAAATCAAACGAGCCGTCGGACCTGAGTATGTGTCAATCGTTTCTTTCATGCTGAAGTCCACACTGCCAAATCGTCACATTTCCATAACAAGATCAACAATGCTCCAGATATGCGTGATCTCTTCAGAACATTTAATTCTCTCCTCTGTCCCCCTCCACCACCTCCCACCACTTCTATCACAGCTGATGACTTTGCAACTTTTTTTACAAACAAAACTAAAACAGTCAGCAGTCAGTTTTCACCTCCACTCACACAGGACCCCCAACCAACTAGATCCACTGCTCAAACTCCCATCTTCTCCTTCTGTCCCCTCACTGAGGCGGAAGTATCCAAACTTCTCCTCTCCAGCCATCCTACAACATGTCCTCTAGACCCTATCCCCTCACACCTTCTCCAAGCAATCTCTCCCGCACTCACACACATTATCAACACATCTCTCCTCACAGGCATCTTCCCCACTGCATTCAAGCAGGCTCGGGTAACCCCACTGCTCAAAAAACCTACATTAAACACTTCTCTTTTAGAAAACTACAGACCTATCTCTCTCCTTCCATTCATTGCCAAAACACTCGAACGAGTTGTCTTTAACCAGGTCTCATTGTTTCTTTCACAGAACAACAAACTGGACACTAAACAGTCAGGTTTCAGGAGTGGCCATTCAACTGAGACTGCGCTACTATCGGTCACTGAAGCCCTAAGAATTGCAAAAGCCAATTCCAAATCATCAGTCCTCATTCTGCTGGATCTCTCTGCCGCTTTTGACACTGTCAATCATCAGATCCTCCTGTCCACCCTCTCATCACTGGATATCACTGGGATTCCACTTCGCTGGTTTGAATCCTATCTCACTGGTCGGTCTTTCAGGGTGGCCTGGGGAGGGGAGGTATCCAAAGCACATAAATTGGTCACTGGGGTTCCCCAGGGATCGGTTCTTGGACCCCTCCTCTTCTCCACATACACTACATCACTGGCTCCCATCATACAGGCACATGGCTTCTCCTACCACTTCTATGCTGATGACACACAGCTCTATCTCTCATTTCGACCAGATGATCCAACGGTAGCTGCACGGATCTCAGGCTGCCTGGCGGACATCTCGGCATGGATGAAAGAACACCACCTACAGCTCAACCTGGCAAAGACTAAGCTTCTTGTCTTCCTGCAACTCCAACTCTACAGCATGATTTCACGATTCAGTTAGGTTCTCAACAATTACCCCATCAGCTTCGTCAGAAATCTTGATGTAATCTTCGATGACCAGCTGACCTTCAAAGAGCACATTGCAAAGACTGCTCGATCTTGCAGGTTTGCACTACACAACATCAGAAAGATCAGGCCCTTTCTGACAGAGCATGCTGCACAACTTCTTGTCCAGGCCCTTGTCATTTCTAGACTGGACTACTGCAATGCTCTTCTAGCTGGACTTCCATCAAACACAATCAAACCTTTACAAATGATTCAGAATGCAGCGGCACGACTGGTCTTCAACGAGCCCAAGAGAGCCCATGTTACACCTCTCTTTGTCTCCTTGCACTGGCTACCAGTTGCAGCTCGCATCCAGTTCAAGACACTGATGCTTGCATATAGAACAACCACAGGCTCCGCACCCGCCTACTTCCACTCACTATTACGAACTTACATCCCCTCCAGAAGCCTGAGATCTGCTAGTGAGCGACGCCTCGTGGTACCATCACAGAGAGGCTCAAAATCACTCTCCAGAACATTCTCTTTCACCGTTCCTGGCCGGTGGAATGATCTTCCCACCCCCTTCCGGAATGCTGGATCCCTGTCAATTTTCAAGCAACAACTGAAAACTCATCTCTTTCAACTCTACTTGACTATATAAAAAAAAAAAAAAAACTCTTTCACTTTTTCAAAATCTTCATCTTTCTCTTTAACTTTCTCTCCTTCCCTTGCTAGCTTGTACTTATTTGAACAATGCCTGAGACTTGGTGTTATTGGCACTTCCTCTGTATGTTTGCCTCTTCAAGATTAATCGCTTTATGTACTCCCCAATTGTAAGTCGCTTTGGATAAAAGCGTCTGCTAAATGACTAAATGTAAATGTAAATGTAATAGTCTAACTTTCTGAATTAAAATTACACCAATCTACCTTTTTGTTTTGTAACTGAATTTTAAAAAAAGACGAGTTTATGCAACCGGCCACATATTTTGGGCCCAGTGGCAATAAGAAGCCATGTAAACTGGATTGATTTGTGTTTATATATGTGTTGTTTGTGACCAGTGCAGGCACAAGAGTCATGGGCATGCCTCCTGTCCTTGACTTCATGTTGAGTAGGGAAAACAGGGCTGGAATAAAAGGGTATGGGGGAGGAGACTGTGTGGATTGAGCGAACTTGACAACTTTATTTCCTCCTTTTTCACATGCTAATGCCCCCAGTGTGCCAGTGCAGGGGAGTGACGGCTCTTCAAAACTGACCCCAGTGATTCACAAGACTGAACATCCTTCCAGCGTGTGAACCGAAGCCACTTTTGTGACACAGGCCAAGAAATTCCTCCCAAACCAATATATAACAGACAGATCTCTCACATCACTCACATATTTTCTCACAAAAGCAGCATAGTCCATGGAAAAGAAATGAAACAGCAGCATTCATGATTCCTCATGAATCACATGAAAGAGACTATCCAGTGATATTACTGCTGAACACAGCAAATTCAGCTGTTCTCATTAAACTCACAATTATTAAGACACATTCATACAGATATGTTTAGAAGCTCATTTCCACGACATAAGAAAATCTTTCTTTGGTAAATCAAAATTATGACATAAAAATTCCTAATTATGACATAAAATTATGAGGTTAAATGTGGAAATATTGGAATAAAACCGCTGAAATAATGTCATACTAAGTCATAATTAAACTTTCATCTAATTTTCACTTTTTATGTCATCATTTGAACTGTGTATATCATTATTTCTTATTTTTGTTTCATTCTTTTCACTTTTTTTGTTACAATTTCAACTTTTAAATCTAATAATTAGTATCTCATATTCTTTAAGTACTTTATTGCTGTGTTAACTCCATTGGGAAATATCATCAGGCAGTTTCATTTTTATATTATTAAATTTCCCCAGCATCACTACATGCTGCCTGTCTGTCAGGAAGCTAGTGATCCACTGACAGATAGCGGTGGGGACGGAGAGCTGTGTCAGGTTATTCTGAAGTGTGTCTGGGTTGATGGTGTTAAAAGCGGAGCTGAAGTCTACAAACAGGATCCTTACATAAGTCCCTGGTCTGTCCAGATGCTGCAGGATGAAATGTAGTCCCATGTTGACTGCATCATCCACAGACCTGTTTGCTCTGTAGGCTAACTGCAGGGGTCCAGTGGAGGCCTTCAGATAAGCCGAAACCAGTCTTTCAAAGGATTTCATGACCACAGATGTTAGAGCCACAGGTCTGTAGTCATTAAATCCAGTAATTTTGGGTCTCTTTGGGATGGGGATGATGGTGGAGCATTTGAAGCATGAAAGGACTTCGCACAGCTCCAGTAATCTGTTGAAGATCTTTGTGAAGATGGGGGCCAGCTGGTTAGCACAGGTTTTAAGGCAGGCTGGTGACACACTGTCTGGTCTTGGTGCTTTCCTTCTTGTGTTCTATCTGAAGACCTGGCGCACGTCAACTTCACTTATTTTCAGTGCAGGTCTGGGGGAGAGGGGAGTTGCTGGAGGTGTTAATGGTCATGTGGAGAGGTGTTTGGGGCGGGTGTGGGGTGTCAGTTGGCCAATCAGAGCAGACTGTGCTTGTCGGAAGAAGGGACTTTATAGAAAACGAAGCGTTTGAGAGAGGCAGGGCATAGAGGACCTACAATAATGTACAGTATTTGAAAAATACTGTGTTTTTTTACATTAAAGCATGACAACGTATTATTTTAAACCAAATACAAAAAATAATGATCACACGCACACACACGCACGCACACACGCACGCACACACACACACACACACACACACACACACACAGGGGCGGACTTACCCATTATTAGGCAAAGGTAGGCGACTGCCTTGGGCCCCCAAAAGCCAAGGGCCCCCTAAAATGCTTTTCATATAGGAGATGCACATTAAGCGCGGACACACGAACGGTTGTTATTTACGTGTTTATTACCACGACAACCGTCTGCATGTCTGAGTTGAACATGCTTCTTTTGTATCCTGCTTGTAGCAAATGAAAATATAATGCATCTGAAGATGCTGACTGCCGCGAGTGTGCGAGGTCTCTCTTTCCAACGCGGACACACCTCTCTCTCTGCATCTGTTCTGTTCCACGAGCGACTGAAAGGAGCCGTGCTTTCCACTTTCAGTTAAAACATAGATATGTCGCTTCTCTAATTTTACATGCAAGTATAGCCGAAATCACAACACAGCTATTGTCTTTATCTTATGTGTAGCCTATTTGATTTTATCAGACGACGGCTCGGTATATAAATAAATCAGGATTTTAGTGCAGATGAACATTTTGGAAGGGAGATATTTTCCTACCTTGGCTTACTGCTCATGCGCGCATCAATACTGCATCCTTTTTCTCACGCTGAACAACAATATTTAATGCATCTGCATTATTGTAAGGGTAGGTTTAGGGTTGTGGTTGGTGTAGACGTTAATAAAACACAATTTAATAGGTAGAGAAAATATTTACTTTTTACTTTTATACTTTTTAGTCATTTAGCAGGCGCTTTTATCCAAAGCGACTTACAAATTAGAAAAAGTAACTAAAACTACAAGTTAAAACTCTATAAATACTATATATATACATTTAAGAAAATTGAGAAATTAAATAAAATGACAAATGCATACAACAACATTTCAAAAACTAAACATTTAAATGAAAACAAACATAAAGCTAAAAACATTTCAAAATATTAAAACAACAAAAGGTATTTAGTATAAGTTATAGTATGAGGTATATAGTATGAGTATAAAAAGGATTTTAATATGACACTAAGCCAAACGCCCATATATATATATATATATGTTATTTAATTTCCATGTAGTATGTTGAAGTAACGTTACTAAAATAACTCAAATTTATTAAAACTAAAGAAAATACCTATAAAGACATAATAAATTCATACATAATTTATCTAAAATTTAAATATATAACAAATCAAACGGCAGTAGTTTATCAGTAATCCCAAAAAAGAACACTGCCAAACACACATGCTAACAAACAACAACTTACACATAGTAAGAATTGGTTATAAAAAACTAAAACAAAAGTGAAACAAGCAGTAAGAAAGAAGATAAATAAAAAGCGATACTTATATCCTTTGGCAGTGTCCCTGCCCGGTGGAGTCGCACCACCGCACGCACCAGTAGAGTCGATGGTTTACACTCTTCGGTCTTCTCACGAGGAGGGCTTCACGCGAAGGCTGCCGCGACCGCCGAACTATGCTTTTTATACCCATCTAACAAAATTATTCTCCAATTTAGCTGACTTTTGTTATTTATTGTTGGTTTCCGGTACTAGATGTATCCCTTTTATCCACAACGCGAATATAACACGTAATTACTGTATGTGCATTACTTTAAGGGTAGGTTTAAGGTTGTGGTAGGTGTACACATTAATAAAACATAATTTATTTGTTCACGTGACAAGAGTGATGCGAGACACTATGATCCAGAAGCGCAACTTTTGTTAATAAAAGTTTGTTTAATTTATTCATTTAATATAAGCGAGTTTGTCTTTATTGTTGCTGTTTTCATAAAGAAAATAAATAAATAAATAAAACAATAAACCACAACGGATTTGTTTTAAAAGAGAGAAAAGACCTTATACAGGGCAAGTAGGCTATATCTGTCTCATTCATTGTGTTAATAAAAGTTAGATGTTTAATATAGGCCTATGTGAATTTGCCATTGTAATATTTCATGGCTGATGTGTTTTAATTAATAGGCTAATAATAAACCCCAAACTACGATCGTTTTAAAGAAAGGGGAAATCCAAAGACCGTTTATTTATTTGTGTTACAATGCGGGTAAAACATATTTCCCTTTTTCACAATCATATTGTTAATGAAAGTTCAAAGTTTAATATAGGCCAAGTTAATTTGTCATTGTAGACTATAGCCTTTTTTATTATTAATCATAATAATAAAAATGAGCCAAATTAAGCATTCATTAAAAATAAGGGGAAAATCCAAAAACCTTTTATTTATCTGTTACGCGGGTATGTCTTATTCAGTCAGTTAATACAAGTTTGATGTTTAATATATGCTACTTTGTCATTGTATTGCTGATGTTGTGTGAGGGTTTTTCTTTTTCACTAAGAGTAACCTAATACTGAATACACCTTAAGCATTAATTGTGTTCCAAGAAAAGGACAGATCTAAATTTAAAGATCAGAATAAGCGCTGCAGATGCGAGAATGCGAGACTGGTTGCTGCTGAGGTAAGACACTCTCGATCTTTCTCTGCTGTATCTTTGCGATGGCTGTAGAAATGGTCATTAATTCTTGATTTGGGCACAGTGCAGGTAATAATATGATCAAAAAGTCATGGCAACAAACGACTTCCTAAGTCAGTTCAAGTTTAAACGACTTTCACAATCAATTTGATTCAACTTAATTAATGTTCTACTGTTACTTATTGTCGTTGTAGGTGTAGGCTTCTTTTTTCTATTAATTTTAATGAATATACAAATGAATAAAATTAGTTTTATTCATTTTCTGTTACAACATTTTCATTTATCTACTTTTTAACACCGCACACCCCAGCACCCCCATTTTTTCTTGGGCTACACGCCAGGGGGTACTGCAGCACCTTCAGCACCCCTACTTACCGCGGTAATGAAAACATATATTGCATAATCCCTATTTGTCCATGCCCATGTTGATTAGAGTATAAAAAACATGAAACGTATTTCAAAAATTTCAGGTTTTACTATCCTTGTGGGGACATTTTATCCTAGCATAAACAAGTTAACTCACACAATCATGTGATTTAATCAGGTTGAAAGCTAACATATTTTAATGGATTGAATATTTTTTAAGATAAAATGATAGTCATTACACAAAGGAATCTGCATAACCCTGGTAACTCATCAGTGGACTCAAAACCTAGCCAGGCTATATTCTTTCACACTTTTCTCATTCTCACTCATTTAAGTTTTTATAAGAATGAACCTCTGAAGGAACCGATTGTCTACAGAAAAGTTTGGATGGCATTTCCATTTACCTGATCAAGTATCATTTATGACCTCATCAGCTGCTTTGAAACTATGCCGTCACAGAGGACACAAAAGCACCTACTGTCAGGAGAATGAATGTGCATTTTCAATAATCCAGTCTGCAGTTTTTGTTCAGACCAATGCACAGGCCACCCATAAACCGCTGTGACCGCACCATAATACCTGCTGCTCTTATAATTTGGCCGACCACACTTTATCTCAATGAAATCAATTGCTATTTCGTGGACAACATGAAAGAATAAAAAATGTCTGCTCAGAATGAATAAATGTAAATGTATATGAAAGAATCGGAGCATTATAACAGGCAAAAGAAGGTCCTGTGTCAAAAATTTAGAAACATTGGTCAGGCACAACTGGGGCGCTTCACACAACAGCAAGCATAACGACTAAAAGCAGAACCTCCATTCTCACACAGCCAGCAGAATGAGCCAGTGTATAAGGCTGCCCATTCCTTGTTTGAATATGCCTGGGGCACACACACACTGTGCACTAAAACACACACACACACACACACACACACACACACACACACACACACACACACACACACACACACACACACGTGTCTGTTTATGATGAATTTGGCCAAACAAACTTCTATTACTTTATACTGACCAAACCATAATTTTCTATCCTGGGCCCAAAAACCCAACCTAACCCTAAACCTACCCTATCTATCTGTCTATCTATCTATCTATCTACTTTCTATCTAATCTATAATTTTAATATCTATTTCTATCTGGCAATGTCATTTCAGGTTTTATCTATCCTTATCTATTTATCTATGAATAAACAAAAACACACACTAAATTTGTTGATCAGATAATTGTTTGAAATTAACATTTTCATGTAGGAGGTGGAGACAATAAGCATAATTTTCAAAACTATAACTATGTCATAGTCATTACAAAAGGAATCTGCATAACCCTAAAGTGACCTATATTGGCTTTTTCCCTTGTGCTATAGTTGTTATTATATGTAACACCTACAGGTGGTTTTGACGGCATGGGAGGTCCCGGCGATAATCTCCCCACATAAAATAAACTGCCTGAGTCTCACAACAAACTATCTGACCTCATCAGTTGTGAAACTATCTGTCACAGAGGACACAACCGCATGCAACAGGAGACACAAAAGAGTTAAACTGTCGGCCGCAAGCATTCACTCCTGTCTGTCAATAAACGTCATTATATAGAACAAAATGTAAACATGTAATGTAAAATCAAGGCATGTTAAATAACACCAAACAGTTTTGGCAACATGTACGACAGCTGACAATACTACCAGGACATAAACTGAGGCAGCCTACAGAGGGAATGCAACCGGTTCTCAGCAAATCAGAGGATCAAGTTTGTTTCAGGCGCTGATGTGCGAAACCAGAGGGTGTGAGCATGGGAACAGGCAAAAGAAGGTCGTCAATAAGGGACAGTGGTCACTGCTACAATGGGGATTATATACCTAACTAAAAGCAATGTTCAGACACCCACACAATAGCAATCCATTCTCACACAGCCAGCAGAAGAGCCAGTGTTTCTGTTCTTGTTTGAATAGTGCACACACACACACACACACACACACACACACACACACACACACACACACACACACACACACACACACACACACACACACACACACACACACTCCATTGGTTTATAACACACACACACACACACACACACACACACACACACACACACACACACGCATATACACAAACATTCACTCAGATGAATCTATCTATCTATCTATCTAGAATCATAGGCCTATCTTAATTATTATCTGTTTAGTAACCATGGTAATTTTAGTCAGATGAAGTCATTGTTTACAAAAGAAACGATGACAGAAATTCACTTTATGTATCATATTTCTGTATTAATCTGCATGCTTGTAACACAGACAATAAGCATAATTTTCAAAACTATGATGATAATTTACTGTATAGCATGAAAAGAACAGCTTCCGCTGAAGGTTGATTTTACGCTTTTTCCCTTGATATTTATAGTTGTTATTATATGTAAATAGATGAGTTATTTATACTGAGTCTTACTGAATGCCACAGTGTAAAATTATCATTATATAAAGAGCAAATCCTAAAATAAAGAATATAGGCTACATATAAACGTTGTGACACAAAACAAATAAATCTCAAACAGTGGACAGAAGTGGGTCTGTATGAAGAGTTAAACTGCTCAGTCTGCTTCAGCCTTCTGTCATCGTCATTAATAGAACTTTATTTAACGTGCAACCCACCTGTTGAGATTGAGGAGCACTGTTTACGTTCATCACACCAAACAGTTTTGGCAACATAGGTGAGGCTATTTAGCAATACCAATATAAATGAAGAATTTGTTCCTACAGGTAGACTTAATTCTCAGAACCACTCAATACATCAAGTTTGTTTGTGTGTACTCGGAGATGTCGCCAAGCGTTTGATGTGTGTGTAGTAGCGAAATAGTCGTAACAGTTTGACACTCCACATTTGCTAATTTATATACCTAACTAAAACAATGTTCATGATCCATTAGACTTAATATTTACTTGAAAATCCAAAGATATCATTCATAAAAATGAATATAACGTGCTTATAAAATAACCAATAAACCGTCTGCTGTTTTATAATATAAACCGAGTGAAATTGACGATGGGGCGGGCGACACGTGTCGCACCGCCCCAATTCCATTGGTTTATAACACGGCAAGTCTTATAGGTGTAGACCCTACATTCCTTTATATTTGATTTGGCCATGTACAGACAGTAGGATTTCGTGGAAAGTCCACTAGATGGCGGTGCAGTGTGATAATTATTATCTGTTTAGTAACGGCATGAGGAGATGATGAAAGATGAAGTCATTGTTTACAAATAAACTGCTGTGATCCTGAAGAGTAACATTCATATTTGGATCGGCACATACTCACTAAATTTTTTTTTTTTTTAGCAAATGATGATAATTTACTGTATTTGACTGACATAGTTCATAGTATTCACGAGATGATGAATAGTTATGTCATTTTGCCCATGTTTGTACAAATCGTTTTTGAAACACGTGTTGTTTAAATAGATGATTATGTAAACACTGCAAATATCTTACTGAATTACATTACTGTGAATTTTCTTTATCCTACGTTTTTGGTTTATCCACGATCCTAGAAATAAAGAATATAGCCAAAGTTCAGGAAAACACATTACATTAAATACAAATAAATGCAAACAGTCAATTCATTTTTTGTAACATGAGCATATTTCTTTAAAAGAGGTTTGTTTCAGTCTGCTTCGTGTACAGTAAAAGTGATTTATTTTGTTTGCACTGTTTAACGTGACTGTAACCCACCTGTTGAGATTGAGGAGCCCAATCTTACGGTTTTGAGCTTCATCTGCAGAATTACTATTTTTCATAGGTGAGGCTATTTAGCATAGGTAGGACTATATCATAAAATGAAGAATTTGTTCCTAGAAACGTGAACCACATGCATGTGTTAAATGTGGTTCAACGCTGACAAATGAATAAATTACAAGATATGTCGATCACCCTTGAGTTTGATACAAACCTTAATCTGATTCGTCATAAGTTTAAAAACAAACATATCAAATTTATTTTAAAATTGTATAATAGAGGAACAGTAGTACAATTGAAAGAGACAGCAAAAATGATTCATTCATAAATCTTGAAAAAAAGAATGCTTATGCACAAAAGAATAACCTGATTTGATTTTATAATATAAACCGATTAAATTGTGGGCGTAAGAGAGTTGAAAAATACATGTCGCGCCACCTTGAAACAGCTTTTACAAAATACAACTGCCCCATTGTAGTGTGCACTCTTTTGCTACTCGAAAATATAATGTATAAAGTCAAAGTAGGATTGATCAAGAAAACCAATAGATGGCGGTGTGCATGTGGACAGAAAGTGATGACGTTTGGTGAGAACAGTGAAATGAAATATAGTTTTAATCACATGCCTGTTTAACTGCAGTCCGATGTGTATCATGAAGATAACTAATTAAATAGCTCACATCTTTTTCATAATATTTCATATATATATATATATATATGTATATGTGACACCTTCCTTTATAATATCCCTCTCACAGTGATCATGAAGTATTCACGAGATGAATAGTTATGTCATTCTTGCCCATGTTTGTACAAATACACTGAAATCTCGAGTAAAGGGAAAGATAGACTATTTCTGTATCAATATAGCACTTCAATATATCCACTGCATATGAACAGAAACTCCTGCACCAAGGAATTAACCCACAAACAATAGTTCTTAAAAAGTGTGCTTAAATTGAAATAAAAAACACAATGGATGAACAAAAATAAGATAAAACCTCAGAAGGTAGGACAAATAAAACAATATAAGCATCTAAGGGTAAAGTGAATGATTGACTTTAGAATAAAACATTTAAATCTGACGACATACACAAGCAAGGACTACACTAAATATTTACCTGGTTTTCTTATACATTATCTTTAACAATTAAACAACGATTTTGGTAGGACAAATAAAAAATTAACAGTCTTGATTGCATTTTGGATTCAATACACATATAGCATTAAATAATGAAATGTCAAAAGAAAACAAAAGCTCAGTATGGAATAAAACACAACAGTTTCAATATATTTCCATCCAGACCGGCTTTGGGGAAATAAGAAATTATCAAATGCAGAACAGTAAGTGCCCGTCTATGTACTTCCATAGACCTTCCGCTCTACATCAGCACAAGCAAAGTGTTTTCCACTCAGCAGACACACGACAAAGTCCAAATAAACGAAACCGAAATGATCGCAAATGTTACAGGGGTCCAAAACGATGTTTGGGAGTCTATTGCAAACCACCTCTTTCTATCTGCATTCTTCTAAAACGGTACACAGGTCGTTCAAGTGATTCAAAGTAAGCTCAGTACCACTAACCAACTCAGGAGGGTCAAGAACATCAGGTCGCTCCATCTGTACAAGTACTGCCAGTAGTTTTAACAACAACAAACGGTTGTGTGTGTGTGTGTGCATTTCATAGAAAAGACGTTCAAAACAGAAAAGCATACCTGATAGGCTCCATAGCACAACAGTGTAAAATACAAAGCTGATTAGTATAACTGAGTTGAGTAGGCGTTACGATTATTAACATCATATACAGCTTGTAGGTCCAGTATTTAAAAATAATAATAAAAGCGTTACAGCACCAAACGTTTCCATCATTTGGAAAAATTCAAGCTTTAAGTGAATGTCAAAATGCTTATAAAGTGTTATTGTAATGCTGTGATTCAAATAAAGCTTGCGATAGCATATTCCCCTTATATTTTAGCATTTTCTTTCTTTATATTTCTCTGCTTTATGTTCTCTCAGCATTTTCAGTAGTTTTGTGTCCTGCACAAAAATCTTGGTGTGCGTTCTGCTTGGCACGATCTAACAGCCCCGTATAACTTAATCATAAATATGGCTGTGGTCAATTAGAGTCACAAAACAGATTTTTGGTTCCAAGATTTGTGCAGAGAACAGGAAAATATATCTATTTATATATTTCATAAAATTTCATGACAACATTTACCTAGAAAGGAAACACGCACACGAAAAAAAAAGAGAAAGCAATCTTCCTGTAAGCGGAATTTCAATAATGCTCCTTCTTTGTTGAGCTCCTCCTCTGAGCAACATACGATCAGGTCTGTCAGGAAGCGCAGTTATGAACTGAAAACAAGCAGACGTACATCAAAAAAAAATCTAGTTCTATAATTTTCGTAAGACCATAATATCTTTCTTCATAAATTAAATAGTTAATATTTATTTTAATATGATTGGCCTATTATATCAACTCAAAAACGCTGTACACCCTCATCCCCTACAAAAGAAAAAAATACATAACAGAAAGCCCTGATTTTTTTTGTTATATATCATTATACCTCTTTCTCTGACAGGCACACGGCCCAGACTCTGACACATAGAACAATCTTTAAATATTCGAGTCCCTCTCTAACAAAGCTATATATCTCTTTGACATAACTTCACGTGCAACAAGGAGGTTTGATAGCACTTTGGAATTGATTGTTTCCCAGCTATTTTTTTTTCTTTGCATTTTGATTAGTTTCTCTACCAGGTTGTGTCTAAATTAGTCCTTCTCAGGGGTGGCACCCGCATCACCCCCAGTTGGATTGGTCAATCTCATTGGGCTCCTCCCCTTCCGCCTCCATGTCCTCGTCTCCTCTCCGGCCTCGTCAAAGTCTTCGTCGCGGGCGAATTCCAGGTCCTGCATGCCCTCCAGACCCTCCTGCGTGCCTTGGTGGGAGTCAACGCGCCGAGCCGTGCATACCCACACTGGCCGCCAACATGAAGATCTTCTTGCATACCATACACTTGTATTTCTTATCCTTTTTGTGAACCTGAAACAAATGTCATGAACAGGGATATTAGTGAGTGAAGAAAGATAACATTATGAGTATTGCAAGATTATGGCAAAGCCTGTCAAGAATGTCTATCATATCACTTGACATAACATAACAATTGACATAACACATTATGGTATGGAAGGAGATTTTTTAGGAACACAAACATAATTAAGCATTTCCACTGGGGAATTGTCATTAGCGTAATGCAAATAAAATACATGTATAAATAAAATAATATTTTATATCATATACTGTGTACATTATATTACATTATGACATATATAAATGTGCATGTAAATATAAAAATACATGTAAAAGAAGGACATTTCAAACAAATCCTCAATTGTATTTTGCCCATGTCAAGTGGCTCATTCCACTGTTATCATTTACATATGTGGAGCGTCTCAAAAAGCGTCTCATCTCTGCATATTGTTGTGAGTTCAGGTTTAATATCATGTTCATCTGGGAATGCAACGTGTGCCATTTCATCAGATTTAACACAAGAGAATACAATATCCATCTTTTAATTGCGATTTTAAAATGAAAGTTTAAATCCACGTTCTGAGTTTATTTGATGTCCATATATTGAAGATATATTACTTCAGTGGCTGTAGCAATTCTGTCTTAAATGACCAAATATTAAAGATTAAGTGGACATTTGAATTCAATGTTGTTTAGACTATATTAAACAAGGACTTAGATCGCGCTGTAAAGTGTCGTCAGGCTGTTGGCGCCCTCTGCAGGCATTTTTATTTTATTTACATTTATGCATTTAGCAGACGCTTTTATCCAAAGCGACTTAGGCTATACATTTGTATTGTAAGTATGTATTTTAATGCGGTAAGTATGTTAGCTCCATTGTTTATAATACATATGTATTTTAACAGTTTTGTTCAATTAAACCATATGATTACTTGGTTTTGATACTTGATTTGAACTAATTATTATTGCCTCATTGCTATTATATATGTATTTTAAGTAATGTTAAAAGCTATTTTTCGCTTAGGTCTATTTTTATTACAACATATATATATACATATAATTATCCGATTACTCAATTAATCGTCAGAATAATCAACTGATTACTTGATTACAAAAATAATCATTATTGACAGTCTTATAACAAAGATATTTAAAATGTATGTAATATAAAACAATAGAAATATTAATAGATTTCAAATGTTTACACATACATATATATATATATATATATATATATATATATGATTTAATCATTTATAAATGTAACTTCATATAATTATAATTTAATTATAATGAAATTGATTACTTTATAAACAATATGCATGCTGATTTCTTAAAAAAAAGTTTGTAGTGGTTTAAAAATAAGCTTTGTTTTCATGAAATATCTATTCTTTAGATGTTAGGGTGAAACTTTTTGCTGAGATTCACCCACTTTAAACACTTGTACTTCTGTCTTACCAGGGAATGTCTCTTGACGTGTTCTCGGCGAGTGAACAGCTTCCCGCAGATGTCGCAGCTGAAGGAACGCACACCCGAGTGGATGATCAGGTGTCTCTTTAGTGTTCGCCGGTGCTTGGCAATGTAGTTACAGTGGGGACACTTCAGCTTATTGAGAGTGTTTTCAGGCGCTTCGCCTAGGAGAAACCACATAAACAAACATATTCTCAGCACATTTCACACCGGTTCCTGATATATAAACGATTTAGCATGAGATCTACCAAGCCAGCAGATGCAGTTCGTCTTGTCAGAGGCAGAATTTTCTCCATATCAGCTCTAATTGTCAGTTTTGAGACACGTGAGGTGCAAAACAGTGGCTTTGTGTGGCTTAGGAGAGAAAATTAGCATGCATAAGTTGTATGTACCCTCAGTGTCACCTTCGTATATATGAATGGATGCATTTATAAAGCGCTTTATATTCTGTATTGTTGTACACCCAAAGTGCTTTACAATCATGGGGGGTCTCTCCTCAACCACCACCAAGGCAAGGCAAGGCAAGTTTATTTATATAGCACATTTCATACACAGTGGTAATTCAAAGTGCTTTACATAAAAGAAAGTGAAATAATCATTCACAGCAATAAAAACAAGGAGTTAAAAATAATAAAACAAGGAATTTTAAAATGATATAGAAATTGATTTAAAATGAAATTTAAAACAGTTAAATAGAAAAGGATTATACATAAAATACAATGCAGTCAGTTCGGACGTAGCACAGTGCTCATTCAACAAATGCACAGCTAAATAGATGAGTTTTGAGTCTGGATTTAAATGTGGCTAATGTTTTAGCACATCTGATCTCTTCTGGAAGCTGGTTCCAGCTGCGGGCGGCATAATAGCTAAAAGCGGACTCCCCTTGTTTTGTGTGAACCCTTGGTATTTCTAACTGACTCGATCCTAATGATCTGAGTGGTCTGTTAGGTTTATATTCAGTGAGCATATCTGCAATATATTTAGGTCCTATACCATTGAGTGACTTATAAATGAGTAAAAGTACTATAAAATCAATCCTAAATGTAACTGGAAGCCAGTGTAAGGACCTGAGGACTGGTGTGATGTGCTCAGATTTTCTGGTTCTAGTCAGAATCCTGGCAGCGTTCTGGATGAGCTGCAGCTGTCTAATGGTCTTCTTTGGAAGGCCGGTGAGAGAAGACCATTACAATAATCCACCCTGCTGGTGATAAAGGCATGAACAAGTTTCTCCAAGTCTTGACTGGAAACAAAACATCTAATTCTTGCAATGTTTTTGAGATGATAGTATGCTGATTTAGTTACTGCTTTGACATGACTACTAAAACTAAGGTCTGTCTCCAGAATCACCCCAAGATTTCTGACATGATTTTTAGTTGTTTGACCCCTAGAGTCAAGTTATGCATTCACCTTAAGAACTTCATCTTTGTTTCCAAATGCAATGACTTCAGTTCTTTCCTTGTTTAACTGAAGAAAGTTCTGGCACATCCAACTGTTAATTTCATCAATGCATTGGCAGAGGGAGTCAATGGGGCTATAATCATTTGGAGATAAGGCTAGGTAGATCTGGGTATCATCAGCATAGCTGTGATGCACCAGTGTGCAGCATCCACTTGGACTTTTAGAGTGTCATCCCCTTATCTGATGTGAGCATAAAATTGGAACAGTTGCCTCACAGGTCTTTCTGAGTGATCAGCTGTGTCCTGTTGCATTACTCGTGAAGATATTAAAAGCAGGGAATGTGTCGTATCAGTTATATCCATTACTTCTGTATTCTGAATCTTGCAATCGATGATGACACACACAAACCAGGATGAAGATGAGGGAGCTGACTTTAAGAGAAAAGCAAGCAATTTGGATGCTAAAAGAAATGAGGAAGTCAATTAGAGCTCTAGCAAAAACAAAGGGCATGGAGAAATCAAGAGTTTGGAAACCACCAGCGACATCAACAACCAACAACGACCTGATCGCCTGAGAGAAAAACAGTAGTTGATGACAGACAAATCATAAAAGCTGTAAAAAATGAACCCTAAAAGTCGTGTCTGTAAAATCACCAACAACTTCCAGAAAGCTGCGGTGATGCTCTGACAATCTACTGTCCTCTGGAGACTTTGACACAGAATTACAGATGATACACAGCAAGATGTAAACCTTTGACCAGCACCAAAATTAGAAAGACAAGATTAGAGTTTGAATAAAGCACAAAGGTGAGCCAGAAGAGTTTGGGAACTGTGTTTATGGACCGATGAGACAAAGATGAACTTTTATCTAAGTGATGGGAAAGCAAAAGTGTGGAGAAAAAAGGGAACTACAAATAAACCTAAGCATACAGCCTCATCTGTAAAGCAGGGTGGAGGTGGTGTCATGACATGGGCATGCATGGCTGTCTCTGGAACAGGCCCTCTCAACTTTACTGATGACTTAATGCATGATGACAGTAGCAGAATGAATTTGGAAGGGTACAAAACCATCTTGCCTACCAATATTCAAGAAAATGCCACCAGATTAATTGGGAAGTGCTTTATATTGCATCAGGACAATGGCCCAAAACACCCTCCAGTTCAGTCAAGGAGTTTATAAGGGCAAAGAAATGGAAAGTCTTAGATCGCCCAAGTCAATCTCCAGATTTAAATCCGATTGAACATGAATTTCACCAGCTGAAGAGGAGCGTAAAGGCAGAAACTCCCCAAAACAAGCAACAATTGGAATTGGCTGCATTAAAGGCTGGGGAAAGTATTTCAACGGATAAGACCAAGAGTCTGGGGATGTCTATGTGTCACAGACTCACTGCTCTGATGGTGCGCAAGGGATCTGCAACTAAATAATAGCTTTTAATATTTTATTTCATTATGTTCAACTGTCCCAATACTTATGCTCACGTCAATGAGCGGGATGAACTCTAAAAGTGCTGTTCTTTTTATTTGGTAAAACATGTATGAGTTGAAACGGTTAATAATAAAATGTGACATTCTGTAGTTTTGTCTCAAATTCATCTTATAGTTAGTTAGGACTTAATATTAATCATATTTGCAAATGTCTTGACTCCACAGCCAACAGAGCAATTTTGTCTTTACTGTTCCAATACTTATGGAGGCATAAAAAAAGTAAAAACACGCAGTGCAAGTGTGCTAGTTGCTATGGAAACCACATGCCAGAAGCCCTAACTATATTAGTCTAATGCAATTTTCTACTGATAAGCAAGCTGTATACAATGCAAGAACACTTTCCTTCTAGCCACCATTCCTCTCCACAAAGATACATTCAGAAACAGCCTAATTGTTTATCGGGGAGAAACTACTGTATTGTGTGTGTAGATTGCAATCTCTGCTTTTCGCTTCTGAAAAGATTCATCCCAACACTCAAGCTCTCTTGGGAGCGGTATCTTGTGACAATTAGACCGGAGCTGCCTGTACTACAGCATGTGGGATTGGGGGGTGGGATCCAGCTTTGTTTGAGCCAAAATGGGCAAAACAAAGGGTCGTCAAGCAGGTTTCCAAGGGGGTGACGAGAGCCAGATCACCTGGGAATTCAATCGAAGCTCTAAACACCACCTCACGAGCTAAAGAAGACCCGACAGCAGCTGTACCGTTCGTTTGAGTCGTCAGGCTAGAAATTAAAGTTCAATCTGTTACTACGGGGCTTGCTGCCTGGTACTTAAAATGGTTAACGATTAACTTGGATTCTCAATGGCCAGGACTGAGTCATAAGACTGCTCAAGACATGTGTAAATGGCAAGACTCTTCTTGCTGGGAATCTCGCAGTAGAGGCTGGACGAGACCTGCTAGGCCAGATCTGAGAGATTGCAGTAAATGGGCTCAAGGTTTTAACCTACCCCCACCCTGTAAGTGCTAAGACTGACCTCAACCCCCTAAGGAAACACTGCATTGCCTCTTAGGCCTGAAATATACTCAATTATGCAAGTACATTAATGCTTCTAGCTAGTAGCTACACATCATTGTTGTCTGTAAAGTGACAATGCAAGTATGCAAAGGATGTTTGCAGCATGAGCATTAACTAAATAACTAAATTTGAAGAAAACAATCCCTCCCTCTGAGTACTAACACTTGCAACACACTGGTGAGGTATTCGATGTTGCTGTATTTTCCAGCCTTTAAAGAGGTCACCGGATGCCCATGTTCCACAAGTTGATATGACTATTTATGGTCTTAATGAAAAGTCTATAACATACTTTGGTTAAAATTTCTCAATGCTGAACCCCCCCCCTCTTCCGTGGGTGACGAGACTGTAAACTCAAACTGGCTAACTAGGCATTATTAGTAAAGGCAATTTCCAAAGATTCATAAAAAAAACATAAAACGTTATGCTCACTTCTTCTGTAGAAGAGGCTGGATCACGAATGATTTGCGTGAACAGATACATTTCGGCAGATCGGGGATCATCGCATTCTCTTTAAAAATGAAAGTAACTTAACGTTAATCCTCTGCGTCTTCAGCGGCTCAGATGTCGGGAGTAAATGACGACTGCTAATCTTTATTATTACATCCAACAACAAAACACCTCAATTGCTTAATCAGAGACATCTTGTACACAATGGCGGACAGCTCTCGGCTCACTCAGGGCGGGTCTAAGGTAAGAGGGCCTTGTCAATCAACGATCCTGCCAATCATTCTGACAGGAATCTAAGATTTTTTTAAACCACTGGCTTGATTTTATCATTATATGATGGATGTGTACACACACTTCCAACACACATTTATGTTCAAACAACTTGTAAAGTGAATTTTGCATCCGTTGACCCCTTTAAAGGATAGTTCACCCAAAAATAACAATTCAGCAATTAATTACTCACCCTCATGTCATTGGTGGCTGATGATGTTTATATTGTTCATCAGCTGGGAAAACATTCTAAAAGAGATTCCACCGATATTGTTCCACTGTCATTGTAGTTGAGGTATGGTCTGTGCTATACTTTAAAAAATCCCTGTTATTTTTTTTATTATTGTCTAAGTGAAGTGGCTTTAAAGGGATAGTTCACCCACAAACAAAAATTCAGTCATTAATTAAGTAGAGACGTAAGACATTCGTTCATCTTCGGAACTTCATCTTCGGAATCTCTATAAGAATATTTTTTTTCCAGCTGATGAACAATATAAACATCCTCAGCCAATCAAAATGCATTCTGCTTTAAAAGAGTTTGAGCATTTAAAATGGCTGACGACTATACTTCAGAATGCTTATAAGAAGGTTATTGTGCATTGGTGTGGACGCTAATACAGTTAGCTATTTTATTGCGAACAGGCCTTTAATGTTTGCTCTCATACATCAGAGATAAATCCTTGATCATTTCACACCACTATGTGCTTCTATTTGTAAAGATCACGACTTTGCGTAAGGCAGCAACTGTAAGTGTGTATGTGTATGTGTATGGGTGTGCGGAGGAGATATGATGTAAATAAATGGGTGAAGCTCTAACAGTGGATCATTTTACACACTGGGGATTAGCAGGCAGGCGGGCCAAAGCCGTCAGATCCTATTGTAAATACCTCTGCAATGGGTCCACTCTGCCTGGGTCAATATTTGGAATGGCAGAGATAGTTGGGCTGAATTAGCAGGATTAGGGCGTGACGGCCCCTGGCAGCACTGCAACTCGGAAGAGGGAATCGGGGGTAGTGTGTGCGCATGTGTGTCACTGCTGAAAATCAACAATTCAACCGTCTTGTTTGGAAAGAACTCAAGCATTTACGTGACGGATCCTGCAGCGTGATGTGTGAGACAGAACAGTCAGGGCGCATTCAAGCGCAACACAATGTTTTATCGAAAAGTAACTTGTCGGTTCACACCAAAAGTTAAAATGATATATTGACATGACACCAGTGTTGTTATTGTTAACTAAATCTATTATTATTAATTTAAATAAATATCAAATTAATATTTAGATGAAATAAAATAAATACTAGACATAAATAAAAACTTTAATTAAAAGTTGATTAATTATTAAAATAGTCTAGTATTTATTTTAATTGAAATAAAGCTACAATATCCTTTTTCCATCTAATATTTATATTTAATTTTTACTTAAAAACCTAAAAGGAAATTAGAAATACTGTTATTGTGACAAATAACTGAAATAAGTACCAACATTTCAAAATAATTTAATAAGATTAAATCTAAGTAAAAAAAATAAATCACTAAAACTTTAATTAAAATGAAAACTGAAAATATACTCACTGGGGCGTAATATAATAATAATAATAATACTAATGTACATTTATGGTACCATTATGGACTTTTGGGTACAAAGGTGTACCATTTGAAAAGGTACCACCCCAGTGACAGCTTTTGTACATTTTATACTTGTACAATTCCTGAGAGTGTACACAAATAAAAGCCAATTCTAATTATTCATAAATGCTATAAAGTAATGTAGAAGTAATCCTAAAATAAAAATGTGTGACAACTGCAGCTAATTAAAACATATCTAATGTAGAGCTATCTGGATATAAACAAAGAAAAACAATGACATTTCTCAGTGGGCAGGGCTACCCATACTTTTAATAATATAATTATTATAAAATGTAACATGTTCATACACTATGAGTGCTTATACATTTTTTTTAATTCTATATTACAAACTTTTTCAAAAGTAGAAATTATATATATATATATATATATATATATATACACTTTTAGAAGTAATCGTACTATATTTACATAATATACTGACAGGGTTTAAGCAAAAAGTAATATTGCCTTTCACGAAAAAAGCCTAATGTGTGAAAAAGGAAGTGGGTAGCCAACATGGACGCAAGTACACAGGCGAGTACGTAAGCATACTTAGGCAAACACACCGACACACACATGCCTTGCAAGTGTGAGCCATCAGCTCGGCACATTTAAGTGCCCTCAGGAATATGAGCTAAGTGCATTTGAGGGCGTTTAAGAAGCCTGAGGGTAGAACGTTTCCCCCGCTTTACTTCATTATCCTGCATTAGAGAGACGACGACAGCGAGAGAAAGCCTCTTCTCAGAACCGCGTCACTTAAGACATGATACTATACCGCGCGGCACTCTTCTTAATGGGGGCAGAGTTTAAAGCATGACAGCTCGGTGGGGTAGAGATTACGCAGGTTTTTGTGGTATGAGGCGAAAGGAGGGCAGACTCCATTAATAAGGGCAGAAGAAAACGGACTGGCCACTCTAATTAAAAAGAGAAGATGGTCTTGCGGCCTGGAGCTGCACAGGGCCTGAGGACAAGAAATCATGATGCGAGAGACCCTGGTTGACCGACTGCCACTGCTAAAGATTTTAGATGTGTGTGCGTGTGCACGTGGCAGAGAACGTGCTTTCGTATTATTATTTAGTATTCAGCACATTCCCGCCTGAAAAATATGTATTGTATATCAGCTGGGAAAAAAAAGTTTATAATTACAATAAATCAACAGCTACAGAGTAAAAGCTGTAGAAACTGTTCAAATTGGTGTATGGAAACGATATAATGTAGAAAAAAATGTAAGATGGGAATATGGATTGTAAGTTTGTATCTTAAAAATCGGGCATTTTATATTAGATTTGCAGTCAAAATAACTAAATGACTCCTTAGTTTCGATGCCCATTGGTTGAAACCTAACCAACCTTGATGATGTCAACAGAAGTCATTTCAGTGCAAGTTACATTTTGATAAAAGATTATGACAAATATAATCTTTTTTTAACATGTATTAATCAATCAAAGGTTCATTTCGTTAAACTTGAACACATGTTGACTTGCGTTACCAAAAATCACATTTAAATAACATCAAATCAACAATAAAACCGGACTTAATCTATATCATAAATATTGTTTTTTTTAGCTCAAATAATGTTACAAATTTAATACATTTCAGGTAATATGTTACAGTATATATATGCAGGCTTTGATCAGGCCCTTTAGAAAATGACATACTGTATACAGCATGCTGTTTTTAATACAGTCCACAACATTTGCATGCTGAAATTTGCACAGTATGTACTCAGCATATCAAATTCACAAACAGTGCTAGTAGTACGATAAGTTGCCAATTGGAACATGGCATGACCTCTTCCTCAAGGCTGTGTATTCAGCCTCTGACAAACACTGAATATACCACTACCAAAGACTTCACAGCAGGGAAGTAGCCATCATTTCAGAAGCGAGGGGGACAGAAATGTTAAAATATAAAATTTCTGTAATATATATAACCTACCAGTCAAAAGTTTTTAAAAGTAAGATTTTTTATGTTTTTTAAAGAGGTCTCTTCTGTTCACCGAGCCTGCATTTATTTGATCCAAAATACAGCAAATGCAGTAATATTGTGAAATATTTTAATTAAAAACAACTGCTTTATATTTGAACACATTTTAAAACGTAATTCAGCATTTTTATTTTTTTGGGGAAAATAATTTAAAAATTTTATTTAGCAACGATGCTTTAAATTGATCAAAAGTGAAAATAAAGACATTTATAATGTTACAAGAGATTTCTATTTCAAAAGAAACCTGAATTTTTTTTTTGCGGTTTTCAACTTCTTAATAAATGTTTTTTTGAGCAGCAAATCCGAATATCAGAATGATTTCTGAAGGATTGTGAGACTGGGATTAATGCTAACATTTTGCTTTGAAAGGACAATAAATTACATTTTAAAATATATTCAAATTGAAAAAAGTTATCTTTTTCTGTCAATTTGACTGTTTTGCTGTACTTTTGATCAAATAAATGCAGACTAGGTGAACAGAATCTTACTGTTCAAAATATTTGACTGGTTGTGTATAGGATACTTTAATATTTCTATTATTTCCAGCTTTTAATTGGCTTAGAAATCAGATACACTGCTGGACAATAACCAATAACAGTGTTTCCCACACATTTTTATCTGGGCGGGCCGCCCAAGTATATTAACGGCCGCTCAAGTATATTTGGTGACACATTTTTGTTTTCATTAATATTATTATCTCTTACACTTTTATTATCTGCCGAGATAATGAAACCATCCACGATCGATTAACTATTGGAAAATCTCCCCTCACCCTACACGGTTAGTTCAGCTCGTTCTGTGTGCTTGAGAACTGTCGACACTCCCACAGACAACCTCCAGTGTTTCCCAAAAGTTCATTTATTTGTGGCGGGCCGCAACAATATCCACCATCCGCTGCCATCAGCTCCCGCATCTCTCTCACACGAATGCGACTTTAGCAACTTTCAGAACATTCTGGCGGCTTTTTTTCCATAACAGGGACATACTGACACACTTAGCGACTTTAAAAAAAAAAATCTTAGCTATCGTTCAGTTGGAAGATGTCTCCAGTACTGCCCCGCGAGTGCTAGGTCTGACTCTCGGCACATTGTTGCCTCTCTCGGCGTCTGATCTGAGCAACGAGCGGCAGAGCTTTCAGCTGGCCTGAACACAGCCGACTCGTCAGTAAATCATTTACAAAACAGTGTTTCCAAGCACCTGTCGCTTACTAACCGTTTGGACCTTTAAATGTGAACATAAGTTGTCTGTTAATATGCGCATGGTTTGCTACTCAGACGTAGGCAGTGCGCTGAATGAGACTAAAGTAATCTAGCCAAAACCACCGCATATAGTCACTTTTTAGTGTAAGTTAGATTTATATTGATTTTATCAGACAATGTCATGATTATAAATCAGGTATAGTGAGTATAGTGAAGAGTAATTCCTGGCTAACAAGTAGTAGCCTATTAATGTGTCGTGTTTATCATTTATACTTGTTTTATGTATGACAACAGAAAATATAATGTGAACAGCTTTATATGGTATTCAGTTGTGTGACATTTCATAGAGTAGAACAGATCTGAAGTGCCAAAACCCGTCTGACGCAATGACGTCATGAATATGCAAATGAATATGTAACGTCACCTGCCTCCACAAGTCTCACAAAATCCTGTGGTAAACACTGAATAATAATGATTTGTTTATATACTATAAAAACTATCACATAATAAGGCAGAATAGTTTATATGGTGTAATAAATGCTATGTCAATTAGCACTGCATTGTTCATATACTTTATTTATTACCTGGAGATGACTTAAAAAACACAAATAAACCATATATTGTTGCAATCACATGTTCAATGTCTTCATATTTCCAACCGTTTCTGTTTTTCTGTGCAAAGAACTGTTTTCATCCAGCGACAGCTGGAGCTTTTGTCCATATTAGGAATTTCCTTTTCTGCGAGAGCACTCCGGCTTTGTGTATGAATGAAACATACACTGTACGGAGTGTTTATCACTCCGAGATGTTTATCTCGCCTTATTCTGGGTCCGAATAAAATATCAGGTCATGCACAGACTATCCTGTCTCTTTGAATCTAAATCTATATTTATTCACACCGGCTCTCGAAAACCTCTATGCTAACACACTTGCCCAAAAAAGTGCGGGGGACGAATTTACTTGATATTAAAAGTGGGGGGATCTACGCCCCTGTTTGCGAGTGTTGCGAGTGTGAGAGAGAGGTGTCAAAAACACCATTGTCATTTGTGACAAACCTAAATGACAGCACTGAAGTATGCTGATGGTCTACATAATAGGGCGGCAACATTATTCAAATAATCAAACTCCCACAACCTGAAAGAGCTCAATAGACACTTCCAGTACACAAGGAAATTAAAACATTTTTATTTTAAACTTGCTGGGTGTGTTTTTAAATGACACATAATTTGGTTATGACTGATGGTTTGAATTGGACTCGGTTTGAAGAGCCATTACGGCACCTGACCAGAAGAGAAAGGCATGATGGGTAACGTACCGGCATTCTCTGAGAGGTAAGAGAAGTCCTCTCTGGTGTAGGAGGCAGACGGTTGGATGAACATGCCCTCATCAAAACCCTCTTCCGGCTCAGGTGGGATGTTGTAGACAAAGCGCTTGGCGGTCTGTTTTTTCCGCCTTCCGCTGCCTGGCTCAGAATGCGCCTCTCTCTTGACGACGACCCCAGTGCCGGGATGTGGCTCGTTCCAGACAAACACTGGCCCCGGACCCTGTGGCTCAGTCTCCGTAGACTCTGACGAGTTCTCTCCACCCCAACCAGAGCTTCCCAAAGCACAGCCTTCTCCACCGGACACCTCAATGTCACTGGGTTCATCCTTCACTTGCCCACTGGCCTTGATGGACAACTTGGACAGGATGCTGGTGGCCCAGAAGTTGCTGGGCTTCTTGTCGGCACTCTGGCAGTTTTTCGCCACCGTCCGACGCTTGTTGTAGTCGACCACCACAGAATCAGGGGCTTCCTGCTTGATGCTAATGTTGAGGGCGTCTTTGATGAAGGCGCGACAGGACTGGACTACCTCTGTCATCTGAAGGTAACTCGCCACGGACATCACCTCAATGGCATTCTGGCTGGTGAGCAAGAGGGTGCCGGAGTACAAGAAGTCCAGGATGACGGAGAAGCCCTGCACAGCCGCCACATCCAAGTGCGTGATGGTAGTTTGGTCACAGTTCTCGCTCTTTGTCAGGCAGTAGAGGGTCTTGAAGTAGCGGCTCCCAGCAACCAGGATGTTCTTGTGTGCCTTGAACACCTGGTCACCCACTACGATGTTGACGTCACAGAGGATGCCGCTCTTGCGCTGCTTGTTCAGCTCCTGCAGCAGCTGATAGCAGTAGGAGTTCTCATTGGGCTTGTTTCTATAGTCCTCCACCTCTGGACTCTCCACGTTCTCTGGCCTCTCCATTTCCTAGTGGAGTGACAAACAAAAATTACAATCAGCATTAGTCTACAGTGTAAACATAAAATGAAGGGCAGGTGTACGTTGACAACTCTGATTAGTGAACTGGTTGAACAGGCTCAAAAGCTGCAGTACTGTGGAAACTGTAGCGGCGGTACATCCCCCGCTCACAGGATGCGATCTCTGCACCCTTGTTAATGCTCTTTAAGATGAGAAATGTTTGGCCATTATCCCATCCCACCATCAGTCCCCATCATCTGCTCTCACAATTGAGAGAGCGAGAGAGAGAACCAGCTGGTACCAACCAATGGGAGTGAATCGACACAATATATATCTGGATTGCAAAGCAGATGTCCTAATCCATGCAGAAATTTATACCACCCTACATTTTTTCCCTTCCTACCACACAGCTGGGTTTTTTGCTGGAGTAATTCAGATTAAATCTATTTCTCAGGGCGGAGGGCGGAGGCCTTCCCAGCCCCCCTCCTCCACACTGCTGGGCCTGTCCTGGTAGATGAGGTTATTACTGTAGCCTGATCCAGCTACAGCAAGCCCAAACAGTAGTCAGAGCGGGAGAGGGAGAGAGAGCGCAGCCCCATTTCTCCACACAATGCCAGTCCATTCCTCGAGGCTTATTGTTCACTATTGCAGCTTTAGTGCTACACTGAAGCTTTGTGAAGAAAGCTCTTACAATTCCCTAGCACACTTACTGGTGAAGGTTGCAAAAGACTAAGAAAAACACAGCTGGAATTACAAAACCTTTGTATCTTTCACTCACTCTCATGTTGTTTAAATCTGCATGACTCATTTGAATACATGCACAAAAATATATTCTGAACAATTTTTCACGCTACTCTTTGCAATATAATGAACTGTTGGGAAAGTACGATTTTTTCATGTGTTTAAAAGACGTCTCTTAAAAATAAAGTAAAAACAGCAATACTGTAAAATATAATTACAAAAAGGATTTTAAAATGTAATTTATTCCTGTGATGTCAAAGCTGAATGTCCAGCATCATTACGGTCTTCAGTGTCACATGATCCTTCAGAAATCATCATAATATGCAGATTTGTTTCTCAATAAACATTTCTTATTAGTGTTGAAAACAGCCAGTGCTGTTTAATATTTTTATGGAAACTGATTTTTTTTCCATAATTATTAAAGTAATTAAAAAGTATTTCAAATAGAAATTGTTTGTAACATTATGAATGTTAATGTTACACTTAAAGTCACTTTTGATCAATTTAACGGGTTCTTACTGAATAAAAGTATATATATATTTTTTATAAATATCTTGTTGAACCCACAACTCTGAATATTAGTTTACAGTGACCAGGAACTGTCCAACAGCTAAAATGACATCTTAAAAGTAGTCCATATGATTTGCAGTGTATTCCAAGGCTTCTAAAGTCATATCATAGCCGTGTGTGAGGACAAAACTAAACTTTAAAGCTAGAGTGTATATTCTTGTGTGTGTAAACACTGGCACTTTTCTAACATTTCCTTGTTTAAGCATCCCGCCCAGCAACACAGACTCAACAGATGGTGTGAGTTTGACACAGGACTGTCTGTTTGACAAACAATGGAAGACATGGGCATGTTTGGGAAATCTGTTTGAAAACCGCTTTTTGTGTATTTCTTAGATAAAAGAGACATGACAGGCATGAATGAGAGCTGTGGTAAAAATAACAATTCCTCCAAATCTCATTTTGGGTTACACAGATGTATGGAATGACATGAGGGTGAGCAAAAAAATACAATGAGTAGATTTTGGGAGAATTGTTATTATTTTTTTGTAAACTAATCCTTTAAAAAAAATGTAGTCTGACTAAATGGCAGAACTGTTGAGTTCAGACAGATCTAGTGTAGTTTTGAAGAATGAGGATGAGTTGGAGAAACAGGGTGTTAGGCAAGAATGTCACAATGTCCCCACTATTGTTCACCTCTGTCTATCCAGAGTGAGCCTTACTGTGGGCCAAGCCAAGCTATGGAGAGAGGACAGAGGAGGTGGCAGTCGAAAGCGGGTGTCAGGACATGCTAGTCCAGAATTAACCTCTTTTTCATTCTCTCTCGTTTGTTCTCTCATGTACACTCACACACAGCTCATCCTTTCTCCAGATGTGCCACGTGTAAACGTATGTAAGAGAACAGATTCTTTTCGACGATTCCCCCTATTAAACCCTGTCAAAATGAGTCTGTGGTGACAGTTTGGCATTGTCTTTTTCTTAACTGAATGTTGGTTATTGTTATTGGCTACAGTTGTGCTGCTAGGCCATTTGTGCCTTCTTTTTGTAAGCCATTTGGCCTGTGCAAACTGTACAACCAAACAATGAGAGGAAAAGAAATTACTTTTACAATATCTAGAAATGCCAAAATTATGATCTCATACGGTTGATGCTAATTGGGTTTCTCAGACATTTTGCTTGCAAAACCCTGACATGTTTGGATTTCAGTTACACTACTGTTCAAAGGTTGGGGATTAGTAAGAATCTTTTTTGTTTTTAAGAATTTCATACCTTTATTTAAAAATGATGCATTAAACTCTTTAAAAGTGTCAGTAAATATATATTTAATATATATAATTAATATCAAAAATATTTACATGTAAAATAAATGCTGTTACATTTACATTTACGCATTTAGCAGACGCTTTTATCCAAACCGACTTACAGTGCATTCAGTCTATACATTTATTTGTCAGTACATGTGTTCGCTGGGAATCGAACCCACAACGTTTGCGCTGCTAATGCAATGCTCTAACCACTGAGCCACAGGAACACTGTTCTTTTGAAATTTGTATTCACCATCCTGAAAAAAAGCAGCACAGTTTCCTCAAAAATATTCAGCAGCACAACAGTTTTAAACAATGATAATAAATAATAATACAAATTCCTTGAGCAGCAAATAAGCATATTCGATTAATTTCTAAGGATCACATGTGACACTGAAGACTAGAGTAATGGCTGCTGAAAATTAAGCTTTTCCATCATAAGAAAAAATTACATTTACATATTTTTATAGAAAAATAGAATAGAAAACAGTTATTTTAAATTGCAATTTTTCACAAAAAAATGTGTTATTGTACTTTTAATAAAAAAAATGCAGACATATCCTTCAAAAATTTTTTATTTATTTTACCAACTCAAACCTTTTAATGGTAGTGTATGTAGAAAACAAAAAAGTATCATTCTGAATGTGACACCTCAAAGAAAATAGGAAACGGTGCATTTTCGGATTAAAACGTGTTGTACACGAAACTTGCTGTGGATTCCTCTCTCTGGTTTCCCACCCCAGACTTTCATTTTGATGTGAAACGGGAACATTATACAACCACCGCTGCCCTTCTCCTGCGCTGCAGTTGAACAGACAGTCGCCTAAAGCTCTTCAGGCGATGATGTGTTGCCAACACCTATTATTCTATTGTACACTTCTAAAATGGTTCCATTAACCGTAAACCAACAATAGCTCCCAAAAATGTAAAGACATGGCCTTCAGCAACAGAGAGACAGCCTTTATCACCTACCAGGGCCACGGTGAGAATACACTACACAAGTGGCATGTTAGAGGACATTATGCCTCAGATAACAGGGATAGCGGTTTTGTTTTCCTTGCACATAGTCTTCCTGAGCCATCCCAGCCCCTGAGGCCAGCGCCTGGTCCCCTCATCCAGATGCATGAACAATGCAGCAGTGTGCTTGACCCAAGGTGTGGGAGGGGAATGCCAGGATCTGGGCCTCCCAACAAAGAGCAGGGCACATCGATACAAAATTCCAGGGAATTCTCCCCCACCAGCACCAACAACACAACAGCCCCCCCAATACACATATCTCAGTGGCAGACAGTACAGAGGTGGAGACCATAGTCTCCATTGCAGCTCACTAATAACAGGAACAGAGGGCAAATACTTTGAGGGTGAAATCTAGTCTGGAGAAGGAGGCAACCCAGATACCATTTTTTAAGGGGTAATCCAATTACAGTAGTTTGATGTGGACCAGTGAAGAAATGTATCCCATTATGACGGACAGTTGCTGCACTGAAGAACATAATAGATCACAATTATGAAATTGGCTATTGGAGGATGTGGCCTATTAGAACAGCCTTTCTTTACTCAGACAGCAGACCTCCTAATGTTAGGCTACTTTATGACAGATACTATTCTTCTATAATCTTGTGATCTCCATGTCTACTAGTTTTATTGCGGAGGAAATGGAAACCATTTTTGTTCTTAGTCTGAAGAACATTTTAATAATCTTTTTCTATTATGAAGAACCTTTTCGACATTGAAAAGGTTCCAGTGATGTTAAAGAATCATCATGGAACCAGCGATGCCAATAAGGAACCTAAATTGCATGGAGCCAAATGGTTCTTTAGTTTGAAAAGCTTCTATTAAAATATTCTTCACACTATGAAAAATATTTCAATTCTTTTCATAACTGTGAGTTTTTGGGAAACCCAAAATGGTTCCTCTATATGGAATCACTGTGAAAACCCTTTTTCATACGCCCCTTTATTTTTTAAGAGTGTACTAAATCACAAATACGATATTACATATGCAAAATAAATGTAGCATAGCACATTTACTCCACATATTACGTAACAGTTATACAAAAAGGTTGACTGACAGAGGAAAGTGATTGAGCAGGAAAGCATAATAGATCTTCTGTAGCGTCTTGACCCTTCTATTGCTAGCAAGGCAGTGGTCATCTCTCCTCCTCCTTTCCTTCCTAATTAGTGAGGGGTATAAATTGAGTTAGAGGAACACTTTGTGTCACCCTGATTAGACTGGACATTCTCATACCACACAATCCTAAGGGATTTTACGGACAAACCAGTAACACGACCTCTTCTTTGCAGCAGCAGATAGGCTTTCGTACATGAATCAATCAAGTTGTGGCTTGATAATGGACAGGGAATCAAAAGCATTAAAATAAAAAAATCAATAACTATTTATCGTAAATGACATGTCTTTGCATTGTATGGTTCCTTTGGATGCAGAATGCATAAGTATCACATATAAATTACATTTCACTATTACAGTGCATTATCTCACAAAAGTGTTTCTCAGCTGCTGATATGATATGATTTATTCAAGCCTAATCTTGCACATATCAGGCATTGCTGTCATTACAGGCGACATAATTCACTCTGGACCAATGTAGCAAGTCACACACACTATCTATGGATCTTGGGGAGTCACCTAACACAATGCCTCTAATTTAGGTGCCCTAAAAGGGGAGGGAGAAATGCGAAAGAGGTCACTTTTTACAGCGTGGGGGTTGGGAAGGGGTGCGGCTCCCCAAAGGTAGTAGGGTCAAACCCTTGCCATTGTGTGACCTCTGTAGCAATCAGGTTAGTAACCATGACAACCAGGGTTGATAATTACAGTGCAATGCAGGAAACGAGGACATACATTTTGAGCTACGGTCTCACTTTATGATACTTTTGGTCTTTTAAATAATAGAATTTCTATATCCAAATCATGTAAAAAATTATCATATAAAACACGATAACCCATCTATAATCGGCAGTCAAGTTTCTATAAGGTTTCAAAATACTCACAATTGATTTTACGCTTTAAATCACCAGTCGAGGGTCTTTCAGCTCACCAACTGACAGCGCTGATCCAGTTAGCGCACATATGCTAACCTGCTAACGTTACCTCCGACCCGAGTCTATAGCTAACAGACCTTGTTAGCTCGCTAAACGGCTTTAAAAGCAGGATTCCCGCTCCTAAAAAGCCGGAAAACGTCGACATTTGTTAATTACACTGCAACAGCACTGCCTAGGTGGGCTACGTCGCGTATCCGAGTGTCCCCGTCCCCAGTGTAGCGCAGTGTGGACGGTGGACGTACCTGTCTGGTCGGGTCATTCCTGCCGTGCTCCGAGGACAGGTGATGTCTCAGCAGCAAGGCCCGCTTGTAATTCCGGCTGCCTTTCACCAGCTCGTCGCTGTTGTTTGTGGCAATGTTATGGCACCAGGAGCAAGACATCAGCCCTGTTTCCTGGTTGAATTTGAGCCAGGGAAACTCCTGCAGCCAGGAGGCTTGGAAGAGCGAGTGTTTCTGGAGCAGCAGCGTCTGAGGTCTCATCTCCAGCAGCGGCTTCCTAGTGGCCGCTTCCTCCGCCTCTCCTGCACTACAGTCCTCCCGGTTCACGCCGTTGCCAGTCGCCCACTCGGTTTTCACCATTACTCTGTTTAAAGCGCCTCTGTCGTGATCTTTCCCCGCTGTCCAACTGCCCCCTTCCGGGTCGTCGTCCTCCTCCGGCTCTGTGCTGTCGCTCACGGACCCCCCGCCCTCGACTTTCCCCAGCGATGGTCCTTTCGCCCCCAGATCCCTGTCGTCCTCTTGATCCGGTCTGTTCCCGTTCAGATGTCGGTCTTGACAGGCCAGGGCCTCACAGCTGTTGCCTCCGACAGCGCTGGCACCGGTGACGGCTAATCCACCTCCTCGGAAAGCAAGCGACCTGCGGTTTCGCTCTCCGGACATTTTCTTAAAATAAATTACAATCTACACTTTCTCAACAAAACAAAAATCCGATCGCGGCTCTCTTAAAAAAGTATTCCTCATGAAACGAGCCGTTTTACCGCGCTCCGGCCTCCTGGTGAGAGTATGTATGTTATGCGGAAATAAATAGGGGTTTTAAAGGCATAATGAATTTGAGGGTTCTGTCTGCGTACGCGCAGGCCCCGCAGAGGTCGAATGGCAACGACTTCCCCCACAATGCATCTCGGCCAGAGGGAGGAGGAGGGGGGCTCCTGTTAAAGGAAGATGGGGGTGACGCCAAACAGCCAGGGGTCTTTTGTGTCGATGACTGCACCCATTTTCCGCATGCTTTTTCATCTATAGAAGTACACGTCTCGAACCAGTAAGTCCTTGTATCCCTTTCACGCCTCCCCTGTGCGTGACATTACAGACGTCGCTCCATGTTTGTCGCGCGAGTCTTGATGCTCGGGACAGGTGGGTTCGTCGGAGTTATGAAGAGCGCATGCATAGGTGTATTTTACAGGTGGTGACAGAGATGGACGGATTATTTTTTTAGATCAATGTCTTGAGTTTTTTATTCGTTTGTTATTTTAACAGTAAAAAAAATAAACTTTAATAAACTTTTTTCTTTCATTGATGTAATTTTTTTCTGACAAATACATTGTTGTATTGGTATTCAATAAAAAACAAAATAGTTTAATTGATTTACGGTCACTTGTTTTATTGTTTTTTAATTCTTATAGTCATTATACTATAATATAGCACACACATGCACACATTTTTGATGTTTGATTTTTTTGATAAATCCTAATGTAAATAATCCAGAAAACGTTTTAGTGTCAATTTAATTATGCAGCTGCCCTTATTAATTGCTGCATTAAAAAACGTGTTTTACTTAATTTCATCATTACTTAAACGTTTTCATCATTACTTAAACGAATTTTAAGTAATGAGAAATGTGCATCCTCCATTGATTTGTTCATTTAACTTTTTCGATCACATTAAATTTTATTACTGATGAAGGAAATCGAGTTGAAACCCATTCAACTGAGTTAAAACTTCCAATATTATTTGGATAAATTCAATAGACAATCGATTGAATATAATATAAAACAGCTGTTCAACACAATTCTAATGCAACATTTTTATAGTTTTTTTTAATGTTTACGACATTAAATTATTTTTGTAGCCTTTTTTCGAATAGCAACATATGTGGAGGTTTAAGATACGTCCCAAAACACAACACGAATACTATATAAATGTTTGAAAGTATACTTTACATTAACAAATGCTGTCACCCAGTGGGTGGCGTAATTTCCTACATTATCAACATGATAGCCGATTTATAAGCCAGCAATAAACGCCTCGTACTGCTTCCCCTGGGCGTGTCTTGTTTGTCTGTAGGTGAATCAGGAAATCTGAGCCCACCCTGTGAACGTGAAGGGCCAGGTTTACTCTATTAATAGCTCTGCTGGCATCATTTTGTCGAAATTAGAAAGGTAAAATATTTTTATTAAAATAAGGCAAGTTCTGGCTTGGTGAAAACAAATGTGGTGGCTTCCTCACACTCTTTTTCTTTTCTTTTAACACAATAGCAATTTGGTAATATTTCTTTGCGATATTTGATATTTAAAATGATTTGTTAGCCTATAATAATCATTATAAAATTATTTATATTATTCTAATACTCATTTATTGGTATGTATGTCAACATAGAGACCAGAATTTATTTTATAACATACATTGAGCACGGCGTAAAAAGTATTTAAAAAAAATCTAAAT